>OX411554.1:39435186-39632686 GCA_948146395.1 Fragum whitleyi
GTTTAGAAAACTTTGGGTCCGTTTTACTAAACTTCATACGAAATTGAACCGTAAGTCAAAATCACAAATCCTACCTGGTGTTTTCTTTCATTGTTAGATTCTGGCTTGCAATATCTCATTGGAATCGTCTTCAGAAGACGATTTCAATGAGATAATGCATGGCAGAATTCCATATTAAGTTACTACTGTAGAAGCAAGTTTGATTTTTAACCTGCGCATAAAATGATCGTAAGATGATTCCGACATCCAGGAAAGCCCAGCTAAATCATATAATTGGTAATAGACTTAAATGGCGATCCTTTAGATCCTTCATACCTTTTTTGTAACCATTGTCCCACAAGTCGTATTTCTAACCACCGAATGCAATAGGAATTGAAAATATTGAAGAAAACATGCTCTTTATTCTTATTGTCATCTTCAATTTCAACCCATGTTGAATTGACGGCTAAAATTCTTTGAATTTTGATTAACCGTAGTCAAAAATGTTGTTTTTTTGGTCTTAGTAAGGCAGATGAACTTACTCAAAGACGCCATTTTGAATTTTTCTGGTAAATTGATCGTTTATATTTTACTTGGGCAGAAGAGCGGTTCATGACCAAAGGACCCTCTTGTTGTATTAGCATCTTTTCGTAGGCGTGGGTCAAGTTTACATTATCATCACATGATCTACTTTGTCTGTCTTCAAACAAAAACGCGGAACTTCTGGTCGTATCGGGGTATAAATACTGACTTTTAGGAGTCATTACGAACCAATGATGTTCAACTTGGCATCGAAATTGTTGTAAGCAGAACGTAGGAAAAAATATTGATAAGAGATAAAGTCGGCTTTTAACAATAATTCTGCAAAACGTCAGTGGAAGTGCTTCGGAGTTTATTGTAATATACAGGGCTTCAGATTTATGGAGTAATTTTCGATTAAAAAACAAAAAGGTATTTATTAATCAATGAAACACACTGTTGCGGGTACTCATTGGATTCCAATGTCTACCCATATATAGAGTTTGGACGTAAGATGAAATGTTGGATTTATTATATCTGAGCATTGCATTAAGATCAGTATAAATTGTGAAATAAGATATCGAAAATTTATGTCTGTAATTTTTTTGCCAATTTAAATTGTGAATGTAATTAAAACTTCATAATACATGGACATAAAAATGATTATAAGTCTAATTTCACGGTCAGTAAAATGTTTAACCTGCAGTTAATTTTGACGGTAATTTAAAGTCTTTGCATTTTTTACTTGGTCACGGAATGTCTTTGATTTTTCTTTAAGGCAATGAAAAAAGTGTGTTTTTTTCTCCTTTTTCATAAATCAATCTCTGAGTTACGACAGTAAATTTTACACTTCACGTCAATGATATATCTGTAAGCGGTCATTCATTGTATAAAGCAACTAAGGACCGAAAAATAGTGAATGATTGAAAATGCTTGAAAAGAGTATCTTTATGAAGCAAAAAAATGAAAGAAGCATGCTGCGAATTATGATATTATTGCTATTCAAATGTTCAATAAATCAGCGTACTTTCTGTTTATACAGTCTGTTACTTATCAAGAAATGCATTACATTCGATAAATATAAACCACTTTTTTTCTTTCATTTATACGTGTAACGCGAAAACGGGTCTCCTCCAAATGACTACTGTTAAGAACATCGTGAAATTGACAAGATGACTGAATTTGGAATGATTTTGGAATTAATTCAATGAGTGTGTGGATCGAGTTTTGAGTGTAATTAAGGAGAGTTGATATCCAATATCGCTAATTTAGTTCACGGACGCATAGTACGTTTTTTTTTAACAGAGATAAATGAAGTAATGAACCTAAACAGTGTTAACCGAGGTCTCCTTATAATTTTCATTAAGAAACCTCTGTCACCATTGTGAAAGTTCATGAGTTCCGAAATGTTGCGAAACTATTACGGGTCCACTACCTTAAGTCGAAAATAATTGAGAGAAAGGATAAAAACTGCTTATTTCCAGCAATTTCTCCCCGTTTCTGAAAGCCTCCTTCAACATTTACAGTCTATTTTCAATTTAGGCGCAATATTATTAGTGGTACGGTATATGGCGATTTATTCCCGGCTGAAAAAAAATGATGTCACCCGAGCCGCAAGCGAGGGTTGACATCATTTTTACTGACGGGAATTAATCGCCATATACCCCGGCAAGAAACCGGTTCACGAATTTATTACACTAAAAAGTTTTAGACTGAATAATTCCTGTTTGCCTAATTAAGGCCTTGATATGATACACCGAATTCTTTGAGAATACCAATATCCCCCAATGTGCCTCATATTTAGTGACGTCACAGGTTATAGTGACGTCACACCACTACATCCTGCGATGTCATGATATGTATGAAGGCTGTTCTTGGCTTTATCTGTAGAGAGAAAATTAGCACACTGAATGGACTGATTTGTGAAATTGAAAGGTATTTATTAGAATTCACATCATTTTTTACTTGTATTTTATTTGCTGACATGCTTTTAACTGTATCATTTTGTATATTTTCGGGTCGAGTGAACAGGGAAGCGAGAGAATTATGGCTGCCATGACCGGCTCGAATTTTTGTCTATGTTCCCGGCGAGGCGCCTTAAGGAAAAAATAGATGTTTTACCGGATTGGCCGTCGATATCAATGTTTATCAGATCAGCATTAGCCAATTGAAAAAACTAGAATTATCTTTGCAGTATAATATTGTTTTTTATCTGCATTTTTAGCTCACCTGAGCACAAAGTGCTCAAGGTGAGCTATTGTGATCACTCACCGTCCGTCGTCCGTCCATCGTCCGTCCGTCCGTCCGTCCGTCTGTCTGTCCGTCTGTCCGTCCGTCCGTCCGTCAACAATTTCTTTAAACATCTTCTCCTCCTAAACCACTGGGCCAATCAAGCTGAAACTTGGCAGAGATGTTCCTTGGGTGAAGCTCTTCAAAAAATGTTAAAAGAATTTAATTCTATAAATAACTCTGGTTGCCATGGTAACAGAAAGGCTGAAAATCGCGAAAATCTTTGAAAAATTCTTCTCCTCCTAAACCACTGGGCCAATCAAGCTGAAACTTGGCAGAGATGTTTCTTGGGTGAAGCTCTTCAAAAGTTGTTAAAAGAATTTAATTTCATTAAAAACTCTGGTTTCCATGGTAACGGAAAGGTTGAAAAATGGCCGAAAATTGTTAAAATTCTTAGAAAAAATTCTTCTCCTCCTTAACCACTGGACCAATCAAGCTGAAACTTGGCAGAGATGTTCCTTGGGAGAAGTTCTTTAAAAGTTGTTAAAAGAATTTATTTTCATCAAAAACTGTGGTTTCCATGGTAACGGAAAGGTTGAAAAAAGGCCGGAAATTGCTGAAAATCTTCAAAAAACTTCCCTTCCTCCTAAACCATTTGGCTAATCAAGCTGAAACTTGGCAGAGATGTTCATTGGGTGAAGCTCTTCAAAAGTTGTTAAATGAATTCAATTTCATCAAAAACTCTTGATTTCCATAGTAACTGAAAGGTTGAAAAATGGCCGAAAATTGCTGAAAATCTTAAAAAAAAACTTCTTCTCCTCCTAAACCACAAGGCCAATCAAGCTGAAACTTGGCAGGGATGTTCCTTTGGTGAAGTTTTTCAAGAGTTGTTTAAACAATTTAATTTCATCAAAAACTCTAAATTGCATGGTAACAGAAAGGATGAAAAATGGCTGAAAATTGCTGAAAATCTTAGAAAAACTTCTCCTCTTCCTAAACCACTTGGCTAATTAAGCTGAAACTTGATAGGGATGTTCTTTGGGTAAAGCTCTACCAAAATTGTAAAAATAATTCCATTCAATCAAAATCTCTGGCTTCTATGGTATTGGAAATGTCAAAATATTGCCAAAAATCCCAGAGAAGGTTAATCTTCGCCTAAACTATTGGGCATATCTTAAAATTGGCAGGGATATTCCTAAGGTTTAGGTCTACTAAACTTGTTAAAAGAATTCAATTCCATCAATAACTTTGTTTGCAATCAAAAAGCAGTAGGAGGAAATTAAAGTATGTTTCTTTAAAATCCATACTAAATGTATATCAGACAATCTCTGGTATTTATAACTTGGTTGACAAGTTATGACTTGACCCCTCAGGTGAGCAATATAGGACCATCATGGTCCTCTTGTTTGTGGAATTGTACAAGTCTAAAACTGTTTACTTTGTAGCATCTTGGTTAGTTGAAATAACAAAGAAATTAAGGCATTTTTTCCTAAATAAGAGATCATTTTGAGCCCATCAAGTTTATGAAACGAAAGAGCTTGAAAGCTTAATCGATTTTCACTTCTTTGGAGGATGCAATGGTTTAATCGCACAGTTGTTCAATTAGTAGTTTGTTCTGTCTTGTCAACATGCAAATTTTGTAAAAAAAGGATTTTCTTAGACCAATTTAACGAACATTCGCCATATGCCGATCTTGGTCAAAAAGTAATAAATGAATAAAAAAGATAAATCGACAGATAAAACGAATTAAATAAATATTTAAATACATTCATAAATAAATAAATAGATAGATAAATAAATAAATAAATAAAGAAAGAAATAAATAAATAAATAAATAAATAAATAAATAAAGAAAGAAAGAAAGAAAGAAAGTAAGAAAGAAAGAAAGAAAGAAAGAAAGAAAGAAAGAAAGAAAGAAAGAAAGAAAGAAAGAAATGAATAAATAAATAAATAAAAAATAGAATTTGATTTGACTTTTAATTTCAATAGGTCTAACTAAAGTATGTTATCAAATTTACTCCATAATTTTCCTCAAACTTTTAAAAATCAAGAGAAATGCAAAAAGTGAAATCGTACACTTTTTATGGAACTCAGTATACCTTTTTTCAATTTTACGTAAAAAATAGACAGATAAGTGACTACTCCATGTTCTATCTCTGTAACATATATTCCAATAGAGCCATTTACTGCTGTCTATGCGTCAAAAGACAATTATTGGTAACATTATATTGGCTATGAGACACTGGTGTTTAAAAATATCAAACAGTCTGGAAGCATCATTAAAATATATATCGTGTGCTTATTTCATATTTCATCAAAGCGGACAATAAACTCAATAATGGGTGCTAACACTTTCCAATTAGACAGAAATGGATTTCTTGTGGACGAGTGCAACCAGTTCCGATGTCTTACTTACATGCAAGCTCGGAACGACAATAATCGGGTACAATTCGACGTGAGTGGACAAATTTTCACGATTCACAAGGACAAAATTTCAAACGGACCAATGTCAAAACTGAAGTCTCTTTATTTTTCAAAACTATCATCTTCACATCGTGCTATATACATAGATCGTGGTCCATGTGCGGTCGGCGCCATCTTGGCTTGGTACCAGACCGGGGAATTGCATATACCAATGACGCTGTGTCCCGGTGCATTCCTGAAGGAACTAGAGTATTGGGACATCAAACACACGAACTTAACCAGTTGTTGTTTTTATCGGTAAGTGCCCTTTATTTCGACTCTCTTAACTTCACTTAGGTGAGCGATGTCATTCTAAATAGAGTTAGTAACATCATGAAATTGATATTCACATCGATCAAAACCATTCAAAATCAATTACTTGGCGCTCCATTCATTCAATCCAAAAAACTCACTCAAATGATTCGAAAAAGCCCCAAAACGTTCAAAACCGCTTCACAATCGAAAGTGATCATCAATTCGTTCAACTAAACCAACTCATTTGGTAATTTATTATCGAATGTTGGTTTCAAAACGACTTATTAGCCGAAAAGAACCACATACAGGAAAATACGTTTTTAAAGGGAGGTCATATATTATCGATAATTTCGTCCAATTTGGACGAAATTATCAATATGTATTACCTACCTTTAATTTCATTCACAACTCGCCCCACACACCCAATATCATTCTAAAATAGTTCCAAAATAATTCATACTGTCAGTTCTACGATGTTAATAACTGTATTCAAAGGTTTTTTGATAGGTTGATCTTGAAATTGATCCTCAATTTATACACTATTCTGAATCGCTCGCTCTGGGCTCCGCTTATTAATTTGGAACACTCATTAATAGCATTCCAAACGCCCAGTTATTGTGCAAAAACGTTTCAAAATCATTGAAATCGACATACAGCTTCATTGACACCGATCAAATTGTTCCATAATTTACTTTGCTAGTGTGGATTTGATTTTCCCTGATTGGTCCGCAAAGTAAAAAAAGCCCAAACAACTCCATGTATGGAAAAACATCTGAGCGATAAAGTGGTATATATTTCTTTGATTTCATTCTAAAATCGCTCCAACTCACTTAATTTCAATGCAAAATCATTACAAAATAAATCGCGTTGGCAATTTTATGCTCCAACAGGACCTGAAGCCCGTTTTACTAAACTTCTAGCCAAAAAGTTAATCTTAAGTCAAAATCACAAATCGAACCTGGTGTTTCTATTCATTATTAGGTTATGCCTCTCAATATCTCACTGGAATCGTACAGGCTGATCTAAGTTTACAGTTAATAACATCGTGAAATTGACAAGGTGAACGATTTTGGAATGATTTTGGAACGAAATTGAATGAGGGTGTGGGCGAGTTTTGAGTGAAATTCAAGGAAGGTAATCCAATATAACTAAGTTTGTTCATCAAGAACAATTAGCAATATGTATTACCTCCCTTTAATAAAATGTGAATACATATTCTTTGAGTAGCTTTCTCTGTTTTCACGCTTACAAAATTCAATGATATCAGCAAAGGTAAAATCGTGGATCCTATCTATCGATATTTATTTTTAATATATTTATTTATCTAACCATTTCTAGGTATTTTTGAGCGTTTTTGAATGGTTTGAGTGAGTATTTGGAATCAATGAATCGAGCGCTGATTGGGCGACTTAGAATGATTTTGATCAGAATGAGTGTCAATTTCACGATGTTCTTAACTGTCGAATCATTGTCTACAGCAGGAAAATCTCGTGAAAAGCAGGATAAGTGTTCAAGCTTGATGGGCAGCTGTAGACTCGGCGAATTTAGGTGGACTGGTCTGAAAAAAATATTTTTCTTTGATGTTGAAAGTGGCGTTAAACTCTTTACAGTTCAAACACCATTTCCGCTTAAATGTGGAAGTTAAAATAAAGTTTTTCGCTTTCAGACTCTACATTGCTCTAATCTGACCACAGGCTATTTCTTTATCATATAATGATATCTTAAGCGCATTCGTGATTGGGCATTGCTGTCTCTCTACCTATTTTCAGGTTAATTTGAACAAAACAATGAATTTTCCTACAACTTTTAAGGTATAAAAAAGATGTTGACCTCGATAAGGGATAATTAGGCGAGTTTTCTCCCAATTAACGACTTTTTATTGTTCAGAACGGCAAAAAACATGACAACAAATGTCGAGTTTCTATGTTTTACACCTTTATGAGGCTCTTAATGGAAATGTGTACCTTAAATTTCTCTGGAGTAAGAGCATACTTTTGGCAATTATTCCTAATTTTAATAGGAATACATAAAATGTAACCCGTGATTTAGGGTCACCCAAAACGTGACTCTGTAAAAATCAGCTTCATGAGCACACAATGAGAAGTATTTTTCAGTGCTTTTCGGTGGATTACAAAGATATAATGCAACATTAACATTTGATAATCTCGCTGCCTTACCAGTGTAACTGGAAATTTAAAATATTATTCATCGCTTTCGGTCAATTCACCCTATCGGACGTTATCTAAGCGGAGCCCAATAAGTGACGTCATCATGAACGCCGCATACCAATCACGTGCGGAATTCCCGCTTAATGAAAAAAAATATGCTAAAATAGCTCTGTGTTTAAACTAAATTAAGGTTTTATATCTTTTTACTCTGAAAGGGACAAAACCACACCGAAATTTACTGAAAGATGAGCGATAACATTTTGGTAAAGTAATCTTACGACAACTCTCAGGGCTCTCAGAAAGCATATAGAGGATAATCGTTTGTTTCAGTGTAAGACCGATTTATATTCATTGAGTAAACAACAAAAGCTATATTTTCGCGAGTGGCGGAGCTTTTGTTGTTCACGAAATGAAATTTTAATCGATCTTACTCGAAAGACAAACGATTTTTCTATTTCTTTATTGCAAAAATGAGACAAAATGTGAAATTTCTAGGACATATTTTCGTAAAGCGCGTCATTTTGCGCGTGTTTGCTATGCAACGTTCATTGTGACGTCACTTATTTCGCCCCGCATAGATGACGTCAGATCGAATGATATGCACAAAAGGAGGGTATAAGTTTTTGATAATTTCACTGCTTTTGCGGTGAGATTATCAAGTGATAATCTACCGTTATTTCTCGATAAACCACCGAAAAGCATTCAAGAAATAGAGGATAATCGTTTGTTTCAGTGTAAGATCGTTTTATATTTCATTGAGTGAACAATAAAAGCCATATTTCACGAGTGGCGGAGCCACGAGTGAAAATATAGCTTTTGTTGTTCACGAAATAAAATATTAATCGATCTTTCACGAAAAACGAACGATTATTCTATTTCTTTAATGCAAAAATGAGACAAAATGTGAAATTTCTAGGACATATTTTCGTAAAGCGCGTCATTTTGCACGTGATTGCTATGCAACGTTCATTGTGACGTCATTTATTTCGCCCCGCATAGATGACGTTAGATAGGATAAAATTCACAAAAGCAGGGTATAAGTTTTTGATAATTTCACTGCTTTTGCGGTGAGATTATCAAGTGATAATCTACCGTTATTTCTCGATAAATCACCGAAAAGCATTAAAGAAAATTCATTAACTTATTTCTTACAATAGTATTCCTGTCATTTTGTCTTGTTATGGTTAAAATCTATTCAACTACAACTTCCTCGACTCGCAACTGTTTTAATATGTCATCTAATTTGAATTTATCATTCAATATATCAAATGTCTGAATCCCCGATCAATCGGAATTTTTTAAGCGTTTCCTTTAGTTTAAAAACATATTCCTATCAGTATAAATTTCTTTGTGTACACTCAAGCGGTCACTATTTATGACAATTTGTCAGAAAGTTTTGCCAGGTGAACGATTTAGGCGATCACGGTCCTATTTCATGAAGAAGAACACACGAAAAAAAAAAAAAAAAAAAAAAAGAAAAAGTGCATTGTATTTGAAAATTCTTATCTATACGATTTTCAAATTAAAAATAATTGCAATCCAAATAAATACAGAATTCTGATTGGTTTAAATCGCATCTCGTGAGGAAATACATTGCACTTTATTTCCGTTTAAAATGCAAAAGGTCTTTCGGGAAACCCCAGACCTTCGATCTGCAAGTCCTGTGTTGTAGATACTCGAATTAACCCCGTTCCATTTCATCAACGCAACATTGTTTTTTAATCTTTCATAAATTAATCGGGTATAAAGTGCAATTGCCTTAGCACATGGCTTAAACATAACGCCCTATGGGCGTAATTTGTCATGTGCTAAGGCAATTCCACTTTATACCCCAATAAATGCAGTGAAAAAGACACATATCCCTAAAATATGAATTTCCATGAATACCACATAAGTTCTTAGTAATGACTTAGTCTCCTCAGAATCTTCAATATGTCAACTTCTCTGTACGGTCACTTGGATAAACTGTTTTAATTAGAGAGAAGGCATTCAAATGTATGCTTTTCAATTCAATTATTTCACCCTCAATTGATTTTATCATGATGAATTATGGCAAAGAATGAACAAAATAGACGATTTTCTAGCTTACAGTACTTTTGGTACTTTGATTTCTCAGACTATGATTTTAATAATGTCTTACTAAAGATGTCAGATTTAAAAATCATACCCTAAAAAATGACTCCGTTTGATCCGTGTCTTTCTTAATCCTCAAGAGAAACTCGATTAAACTTCAAAAGATTAGATTGATATTATATATGGAATGTATGCCAGGCAATATTAGAAAGTTACTCTTTCGTTTTCTTTTAAGATAGTGTAAATTAAAACGATTTTTTTGATAAACTAAGCCCATATTTTTGGTTTTCATTGAGGTATGATACAAAAAAACCCTTACCACATACTTTTTGGCTCATACCCATCACCTTGGTAAATAGCAATTCGATGCCTTAGTGAAAAACAATTGTAACTTCCTAAAAACATATAGGCAGTTACAATTGTTTTGCAATAAGCCATCGAATTGTGTAATTAACATATTATCACAATAAAGATATCACAGATCAAATTCGATTTCTTATAACTCAATATCATAATACAAAAAAGCAATTATTATAAGAGCATTTGAAGTTATATTTGGAGCTTCTATATATGGAAATTGGATGTAATCTCAAATTTGTTTTAATTGGAGTATAAAACCAACTTTTCAACCAGTCAGAAAACTTGTTTCCGGTCCGAGTAAAGCAATGTAATTGATATTCATCTTTTTGTTTTTTTCCTCACGAAGGGAGCGAAACAAAACAACAATAATGACAAAAACTACAATTAAAACCCCAAAGAACATTTGCTTTTGTTAATACAGTTATCCCCAAGTAAGATCTTTTCTATGTTCAATGAATAACAAGAATAAACAAGGACAACGCATGCGAGTTCCAACATATACATTTGATAGTATACATATTTTACTCTTTTTACAGTGATCATTTATGCAATGTTTTTGGCAAATACCTTATTGAGATTTTTTTATTTAATGGAGACATGAAATTAAAATCTTATTATTCTGTATATAAAAATATCAATGGACTCATACATAAGTGTAAGTAGGATTTTAAGTCCATACTCCAATGATAGAATATACTCTCTTCAAGTGTTATAATATGATATAAATCAAATATTTAAAGTTTTCTCGAGAATAAGTAAATACGAACGCTTTTGGGACTATTTTGTGCAAAAAGTTTATGAAATGGATGCCAACAATTAAACAAGACTTACGTTCGGGATGCCAAAACGGTGCAAACTGTTTGCAAAATATACCCCGATCTGCACGTGCACTTACGTGCAAAGCGGGATCTAATTTGCAAACAGACGTTACCGTTTTGTTATCCTGAGTAATGCTATCGCAATACCTCGGTTTTTCTCCGAAACAGCTTACAAATAAAACACAATTGGAAGAGAATGTTGTTTCCTTGTTTCGATAGATATTTATTGAGAGATGACCTGTTAGATAGCTCGTAACTGTTTACACGTGTCTTGTCGTATACGTTAAAGTTAATTGGCCTCTATTTGCAAGTCTGAAAGGTTCATCAAACTTTTACCTTGTATGGCTTCTGGCAATAAGGCAGTAATTTACGTTACGATACTGAATTTAAGACTTCTGTCTATCGGAGCATCATCTTCACGAGTCAAGGGGTATCAAATCGATAGCTTCTCGAATACCAAGTAAAACGTTCGTAACCCTTGGCTCGACAAGATGTCGGAGCATTTAGCTTATTCTATGTGCTATTGGTATATACAGGATATGTCATGAGAATTTTATTTGACATAATCTGATCTTAACAGAGTCTAGAATTGAAGTGGTATTAACCCTTTCCTGTTTTACAAAATTTTGAACCTGTCCAAATTCAAAGGTTTTGCAGACGAAAATTAAAAGTGGATTTGATTTGAAAAATAACCATTCAGGAGGGTAGAAAATAGTGTGGAAAAAGAAGAAATTGCTTGCCAGAAGCAATTTCTTCTTTTTTTCACAATGGTTTCTCAATCATAAAATCACAGACACGTAAAAAGCAGGGACTAAACTGCAGAGAGTTAAGCGATCTTAACTGAGTCTGGAATTGAAGTGGTAATAAGCGAGCATTGGCGAGCTAGATAACTTTCATATTTTAGGCGAGATTAAGACATGCTTGTCTCAAATAAGAACGAGTAACATATTATATTCTCACATCAACAGCATTCTTTACTTTGAAACACTGCGGTGACAGAAAACGTTTGTAAGATGACGTCATGACAACGCATTGACTTGTAGAATGTGATCTTACACATGTGTAAGCCAAGGATAAGGCGGGGGTGAGGGGTGGGCAGGGGTTTTGAAAGAAAATTTGGATATCAATTTTTTATCGGTCATTGTAAATTTCTCTCTTTTAGACTTACTGGCAGGATATGACTTTGAATAAAAGAGGGATGGGAGAATATATAAAATATGATTCTAGACATAATATGATTATAGACACATGATCCATGTTCAGATCATTTAACGCAGAAGGATTGGCTGTTTGACACCAAATTTTAGCAAATCACTCTGAAATTACTCTCAAATTGTCGCCATTCTTTCACAGCAACATTCGTATCCTGACAAAATCATTCTCCTGTTCCACACGTATATGATAGAACATGGCTTTTTTCTCTCAAATTTGGGAAAGAGGCCTTAGCAGAGCTACAGATAGAGGGGGTAGTTTGGTTTTCCAATTTAAATATTTCATTTATACTAACTTACTTCCTATGCTGTTGGTACTCATTTGAAACGTCTCATTGAGACGATTAAATGAGTACCCACAGCATAGGGTTTAAATGTGAAATAATTTTTTTTGACTTTTTCTACCCCCTCTTAAATTGACCCCTGGTGCCGCCTCAAGTTTATATAATTTCAGCGGTGAGATTTTTTTTAAAGAAAAATTTGGAAACACAAGTTTAGTAATAGAGAGTATTTAAAGACTTTTAAGTACAATTCATGCATCTTTTGCATTGGTTTTTAATCATAAACAAATATTTTAAGATTTAATCAGTCATTAAATTTGTAGATATTTAAAGGAAATGTTTTGAAAAAAAAAAACATTTAACAACAATAACAACAACCCCCCCCCAAAAAAAAAACAAAAAAAAAAAAAAAAAAAAACAAAACAACTCATGTTTTTTTAAACAAATTTAAAGTAGCCTTTGATCTAGACTGAAAAAAAGTTATGTATAGAATAAGTGGTACCGAAATATCAAATTTATTAATTGAACGAGCGATCTGTCGACAGGTAAAAAAATACGAGGATATATCCGCCAGGATAAAATAGATCATCTTGGTAGAGCGTTAAATGTCGACCATCGGCAGAATCCACGGATTGTGTAGGGTCGATTGTTCGTTGAGTTTTAGCTCGGCTGTTTTCTGAGAAAACCGGAGCTATTGCTTTAGCCTTGGCGTCGTCGTCATCGTCGTGCGAAAACTTTGTCATTTTGTGATATCACTGGTTGCTTGAAACTTGGCACACATGTTTACCATCAAAAGAGCAACATATACTATCAAGGGAGATAACTCTAGATGCATTCCGTGCGAAAAATGCCTCTTTTTGGTTTTGGATTTTTTACTTACTATCGAGCGCTCTACAGCCGCTCGTAGGCACGTATAGGCGATGCTCTAATATGAATGTTGGATAGCCATTATACTTTCTTGTTTAAGAACCTTTGGAATATGACCTTGGAATGACCTCTATCGGAAATTGTTTGTTTTTTCTTTTCGTTTTCAATGGGTCTTTTCGCATGACGGGTCACATTATGAAGTCTTGGGAATACCTTTGAAAAACGTAATTATAATCTAGAGATACTTTTTTTCGAAAGCTATTCATAATTGCATAAACGTGTATATAAACATTGCATAAACCAAGAATTTATTTTAACAGCGACATGAAAACGAATTTTTCCCATCGATCATTTTAGCTATAAACTGACGACTGATATAATTCAGACAAGTTGGCCAAACTTGTTTTGTTTGTTTGAGTCTGAATTTGATATTCCCAACTCTTTCATATATATGACATGCAAAGCCTCCGGACAACCTGTGCATCCGCACAGTTTGTCCAGAATCTTCACATTGCGATTTGAAGATAGATCTTAGACAGGACGGGAATCTTCTTATTGTATTGTATAACTGTTAATGCTTCAATTACATGTAAAAGCATCGTGAGATTGACATGGTTAATGATTTGGGAATTATTTACCAATGAATGTAATTGAGTGGGAGGAGCAAGCTTTAAATGAGTTAAAAGGGGGGTAATCCGATGGTGCTTTTATTGCTGATTTTGTTTAAATGGACGAAATAAGCGATTTGTAGTACGTCCCTTTATTAAAATCCACGCGATTGTGTGTCTACACGGACCAACGAGACGGTGCTCCTCTTGTTAACTCTTTGTCCTTTGGTGAGAGTAAAATATATTTTGGGTTCAATTCCACTTTCATTTTAGGCTCAAATGTTTTCTCGATGAACAAGAGACTTTAAGATAGTTTTAGAAAGAGTAATTAACTGAGTAAAAGTAACTAACACGATGTTATTAGGTCGCAATAGACAGGTCCAGTCTAAAAATATTCGAATTGCCAGGGAGGGTCAAAAAATGAATTAGTGAAATAAACAGCATTCAAAAGGTGTTCTGAGGGATAAAAAATGTTTTTGTTCACTTAAATCAAATAATAATGCAAGAATGAGCGATTCGAGAATCAAGGTCTCAACAGTTTCTTCTTTGTTTCATTGATGCATACTGAAAATTCGAGTACATGGCTGGTAGAGATAGGCGTCAAAATTTAGCGCAGAATTGTGGTTAGGGTAAGATAATTCAAATAGTTCAAAATGGGAAAGGATTGGGTATGCATTTAACAACAATAGTTCAAACTATATCAAATTTGCTTTCTATTTATCAAGGTATGATTTGTAAAGAATGTCGCATAAGGTCTGTGGTATTTCATTGAAATAGCGCCAAATTGCTGAAATATGGCCCGATTTGTTGTTGATGTTAGGACAAGAAATACTTCAATGCAATGTATTTGAGCCTTGTGTCTATGCAAGTCCCTAGAAATGGCTGAAAGCTTTGGACCTAATTAAAGCTAAATTGCATTTCGTTTCATTCCAGACTATAATTCAAACAGCCTCGTAATAGACTTGTGAAGCCTTGTTTGTCGGCTGCAAGAAATGTTGCTTGGAAAGTTGTATATTGCCACCTTTAACTGTATGTTGAGTTGAGCTCACCTTCACTTTCATTTTAGGCTCAAATGTTTTCTTGATGAACAAGAGACTCTCAGAAAATTCCAGAAAGCTGTTTCCGGTGCGGATGATGCGTCCATGAAAAAGGAGTACCACTGCGCATGTCCGGGACGTCAGAGTTTGAAGTCACGTGCTTGGACGATTTTAGATTACAGAGAAAAGTCTTGCGCGTCTACGGTAAGTAATAATAATAACAATAATAATGAAAAAATAAGAAAACATATTATCAATTACCGACCAAAATACTGTTGATAAAGCTTTAATAAGGCTATATTCAAATATCTTGTCAGCCCAAGGCCAATATATTGCCTTTCTTTGTTCAACGCCTCTATATATATTTAAAAATTCCCCAAAATATTCATGCCAATTTCACAACAAAATGGAAATCTATATGAAACGGTATTTCGCTTTATGCTACAATTCCTAATGCGAACAAGAAATACTTTAGAAGACAAAAGATTAAAAAAAATAAGATGAAAAGAAACATACGGACTACCCTCGCTATTTTTTTTAGTCAGAGCGTGACATGTCAAACAATTTCATTTGTGCATGGAGGACAGAAAAAATACAACCACACAAAGTAATTAGGAACAAGAGATGTTTGTAAAATATAAATGCTACCCCCCCCCATAAGAGCAGGTCGATGGCATATTCTTTGTCAATCGACAAATTGCAATAACTCAAAATATATGATGAGTAGAGTCACTTCTCCCAACGAGATGTATCCGCCTGTGAAGTTTCATGATTTTAGCTTGCATTCATTTTGAAATATGCTCCGGACAAAAAAAAGGTCTACGGACGGATCGACGTACCGACCGATCTACCGACTGACAAGTCTTAAGGGGCATAATAATCGCTGATTGCCTGAAAAGGGTTCAAGACCTAACCCCACTACAGAATGCACAGTGAAGCATCCGGCCAGGTTGTGTTGATAAACGTACTGACCAGAGGCTTTGCTTTGTGTACACATGAAATCGTTGGAAATGTCTCACAAAGATGCATTGCGAGGTACTAATCAATGATCCAATATCAAACGATCGATTGTTTGAACTCTTTTCACAAACCATGGACAAATGAAAATTACCCATCCCCTTTACAAAATAGTCCAATATTTGGACTTGACACAGTACTTTGGGAATACCTTGAAATGCTTACATAGATTGACCCTAGAAATGGTCTAGACTAGAAATGTAATTGTGATTTATACTGGGTTTCTATATAGGGTTTCGCTCTTTTGGCTCAAAGTAGCGTAAAGGCGTGTCGTTTCACTACTGATAGATTCTGTATTTGTTTCCAGAACGGGGACGTGTTTTTTTTCCATTGCGTTTATTGAATTTTAAACTACAATCGCCTAACCACTTGGAGATAGGGTATTACGTTATATATCTAAGCCATGTGCCATTTGAGCCTGTGCGTGACATTTCCAACAATTTCATATGTGCGCAAAGCAAAACTTCTGGCCAGCCTGTGTGGTCTTAATCCATATTGATGCAGTCAGCATATATATTATTATTGCATTTTGTCGTTGTCAACGCTACCCAACGTTTGTACCTCATGCTGATGTGAAATTGTTGGAAATGTCGCCAACAGGTTCATTTACTACTATTGTAGTCTTTCCTTCGATAAACGCAACAAAAGGATACTAAGCCTTATACATGTAAATGCAACAATTGTCATCTTGATAAATAATTTTGTAAACTAACAAAATCATGAATTCTGAAATCTATCTTCTGTGTGCCGAGCGTAACGATACAAGTACCCAGTTCCATTTTAGTTTTCTGCCAAAATCTTTCGAACGGAGTATCAATACACGTAACTTGTATGTATTTATGAATGAACATTAATTCTAGCACATTTAATCACCCTTTACATACGAAGTCGGCGAAACAAGCGTTGGAAATGTTTTGATCTTATGTATTCTTAATGCATAAGTTTTTGAAGAGAAATGTTTTTTTTTTCTCGGATACCAAAGATTCCGGGGACGAAGTCGGAATATTCCAGAAGGCAGATCTTTATTTTATTGAGCAAACAGTGCAGTCGATTTAGTAAATTAATGTAATTTAGGCATATCACACATTCTATTTTGTTGGAGTGTAATGATTCTAGTATAAAACTAAAAATATTAATACAGTGCTCAGACGCAGACCCATTAGCTGAGTCAGGAGGTCATCTGTCTTCAAATCGTAGAGTTTAGGTCTACTCGGGAACCTTCGGCGATTCTACGGAATAGAACTGGGGAATAATGAGGGCGCATGCATGAAAGCGCGTCACTTATCACGTGGGTTTATAAACGATCCCACTAAGGATAACGTTGCATAAAAGAAAATCAACGAAAGAATAAAAGTGGGTATATTATAATTTGATAACAAAACGCAGTGTTTTACGACGTTTTGTTTTCAAATTATAATATGCCCAAAAGTCCTCCAAAGACGATAGGAAAGCATTAAAAGCTGTGATTTTCTTCAAGCTTTTTTAAAAACCGAAGTACCACCAGAAGCCGAAATACCTCAGAAATGATCCATAATTACTACACTACGTACTTTCCAGGTAACGGAAAAGTCCGAGCGATGAGTTTGGGTCATCACGAGTTCGATTACTGGTCTATTAAAGACGCCTAAAGGGTGCTTTCAAACGAAAAAGCACATCCTTCGGTCGAGTGTTGCGTTTTAGAAATCTTCTGACAAGACATTGCGTCATGCTGTTCTGCGTTCAGGATTATAAAGATGGCACAATCTGTTTAAAAATTATACCCCGCTTTGCACGCCATTGATGGTGCAAAGCGGGGGTATAATTTTTCAAAAAGTTTGCACCACTTTGTCTTCTTGAACACAAGGCTGTTTTTAAATGAAAGAGACAGCTTATCCGTCGTATATCATCGTTGTAATGGACATCGTGAGGATACAGTTCTTAGTAAATATCGAAAATTCTACAGTTTTTATTCAATATTTGTATTTTCAAACAACTTCAAAAGTACAGGTCCTTTCTTCATTACCGGGTTGACATACATTTTCGAAGCACCGGATTACTAAGCGGTGGTAATTGGTTTTAGTTTTAAATAATTACTCGTTAACTACGAGTTATTGAAATATGAAATATGGCAAAAAGATGATAATTTACATATCTCTCGATAAACATAAGTCGTTATGGTCTCAGATCGTTAGCAGGTTTCTCAGAAATCATATTCAGCAAATTATAGGAAAAATGCAAACATTATTCAAAATCAATTAGGAGTTAAGTGGTTGGCACGTTCGTTTTGTCTCGCGACTGGGTCGTGTAGACATTATCTTTAGTTGGTAACTGCCACGAGGTCATCATCTCATGCCAAAGAGTATAGCGACAAGTCTATACGAAGTATAGTACTCGTTTATACACGAGTGTATAACTGCACTGGTGTCATTGCGTTTTGTCCGTCCCAAGTCCATCTCTTCGTATTTCTTTCAATTTATATACCCCCAAGATTTCAATGAATATTTTTTTTAATTCAATACGACAGTATTTTGATAACAATAAAAAAATCCTTTTGAGGGAAAAAACATTGTGGATAATGAATAAATTGCCTGTAACATACAATTCCTTCATTTTACCCTATTTTTTCGGAATACTTTACTTCAGTGGCGTGAAAAATGAAAAAAAAAAAAAAAAAAAACAATGTGACAGTGGTATTACTGATAAAGTGTCCTTTCAACTTTCAGGCATATTTCATCACGACGGTGATTATGATACTTCTATCTATATTAGTGCCGGCCTATATGACGGATCCAATGTTTCAGAGACCCATGACGAACTGCGAACGGCTACGATTGATGAAACACCACCACATGGAAGACATTGATTTAGTCGAACCCTACCTCAGTAATTGCGAAAACGATGTGCTACCTTTCGACAACGTTACAACGTACGATCCAAACAGTAGAACTAACGAAAATGACGAAGGAGATGCCGCACCGGAGGATGGCGGTAACACTAAGGCTATTTATACAAAGTTTACGAATAAGACTAGTTACCTGTTCGCAATGGTTAACATAGATCATATACAAACAATAAACGAGAAAGAGAAAGTCCACGTCAATAACAGGACCTGGAAGGTTGTTAAAATTCCAAATAACACACTACCTATAAAGACGCTTGTCATTCTCGAAACGGTGACCGCCATGTTTTTCTTGTTTGATTTTGCTCTTCGGATATTCTCTTGTCCGAACGTTGTCCACTATTTTAAATCTGTGATAAACGTGACGGATGCTGTATCGTTGATTGGAATTCTTGTTCACACGTTCATGTTACAGTTCTACTCTCACAAGCGTCACTATGACATATGGGTTGTGGCTCTTGAATACCTACAAATGTTAAGGTCATTTCGCTTATTTCGGATCGTCAAAAATGTCAAGGCCAGTCGTGTTCTCATTTACTCAGTGTTTCAAAACATCAAAGACCTATCCGTGCTAGGACTGTTTCTGGTAGTTGGCACCTGTATATTTGCGAGTATCTTGTACGTCTGCGAGGATGATGCGACCATAAGCAGTATACCCGTCGGTTGGTATTGGGCATTGGTTACCATGACTACCGTCGGTTACGGTGACGTCACACCAAAGACGACTTTCGGTAGATTCTTCGCGTGTCTATGTGCGACGTCAGGCGTGTTACTGTTTGCCCTGACTGTACCAATCTTCACCAACCACTTTATTATACTATACCAGTACGCTGCCTTGGATAATGAACACCGGGGATATGAATGTGTGGACGAGTCACACGAAACCGAAGAACTTGAAGAATCGAACGGCAACAAGAAACCTGATCACGACAAGTATACGTCAGTTAAACCTGAAACTAATGGAAATCAAGTTGAACGATTTGTGTAGAACTCGTTCATACAGTTTAAAGCATCGTGAAAATGACATTCATGCCGATCAAAATTATTTCTAAGCATTCACTCGGCGCTCCATACATTCAATCATTCCAAACTTTCACCCAAATCGTTCAAAAACGCTCCAAAATCAGCAGAACCAAATTAAAAAAAACGTTTAAAACGATCAACATTTATTTCAAATCCATTAATTTATTCTACGATTTTATTGGCTGGTGTGGATTTTAAAGAGACTGATTGGTCCATGAAGACACACAAACCGAAAAGAAGATATATTCAATTAAAGGGAGGTAATAAATATTGTTAATTATGTTAATCTTATAAGAAATTAGCGATATAAGATTACCTGCCATTACGTGAGTGGTCAATGCCAATGTTGTCTATACACTGTATATAAAAAAAACCAAACAAATGACCAGTTACTTTAATTTGTACATTTATAGTCGTTGAATTTATGGTGTATATAATAAATACAGTAAATGTATTTTTCATTTTTTAAACGAATCGTCATATGTAAAAGCAGGTCATAGAACAGTCGTCTCAAGAATGAAATAGTTTAAAATAATTTTTAGATGTAACGTGGTGGTATAAACAAGTATAAAAAGAGAATATGAAAAACTGCTACATCTAACAAACGTACACGAAGAAAAAAGGCGAAAAGAAAAGTCATAGTAATCCATCCTTTATATTGAATATGTCTGAATTAAATCCCAATGCGCTCTTTTTGTCTTAATTTTTTTCTTGAAAAAAAAAAAATAGAAAAGAAAAAAAGGAGGAAAACCCCCAGCGAACTAGATTTATACTAGTTCGAAATGTACCAGAAACGCAGTAGGTTCTAAAGTGAGTATTATAAGAGGCGGCTATAAAGAGACCAACCCTGTGTTCAGGATGAAGAACCAGTTAAACCTGTTTATATATTATACCCCGCTTTGCTTGCAAGTGCACATGCAAAGCGGGGTATAACTTGCAAACAGTTTGCACCGTTTGGTCATCCCGAACACAGGGTTAGTTTCACGACGCAAACGTATTTGCGAACGTTTAGAAATCGAAAGTCACTTTGCATATGAATGTATGCAGAGTGGAGTACCAATTCTGAAACGTTTCTCAAACGTTTTGATCTTGAACACGGGGCAGATATTTTCACGCCCGTGAGAGAGACGCTGTGAAATCACCGCCACTCGAATTTATAGCTTTGTAGACAAGGAGACTAGTGTTATCAAAGGTCTTCCATGTACGATATATAGCGCACTGTCGAGTGACAGCTCCGTATTTTATTCCTCATGCTTTCCGTTAAGGAAGTGTTTGGATTAAAAGATTTTTTTCTTAAATGATTTTCGGTGGATTATCGATAAAAAGGCGGAAGTTTATCATTTGAAAAACTCACCGCCTTACCAGTGAAATTATCAAAAATTTATACTCTGCGTTCGTTAATTTAACCCCATCTGGTGTTATCTAAGCGCAGCCCAATAAATGACGTCATCATGAATGAGCATAATAACGCGCTTTGAAAAAAATTGTCCTAAATTTTCATCGTGTCTCATTTTTGGAAAAGTTTATCCTTTGTGTATTGTTGTGAGGAAAACGGGCTCTATGGGCTTCTAACATTGTCCTGTCCTACGTTAGTAACCATCGGGGCCAGTTGTCGAATTGTGCAATTGTGTTTTCTTTTCAAATGGTGTTTTTGCTTCAATAGTCGCTTCCAACGCTGTTTAGAACTTGATTCAGAATATGACCAATTTCATAAGCTCCAATCAGATAGTCTTCCGTGACCTTGTCCGATTCACAGACATCAAGAAACTGATGACCGCTTGACTCTGGTTGGTTGGTGCTACGCTTAGTTCGTATAATTTGTCCCTTCCTTTGCGCTACGAAGTACTGAGAGTTTCTCTGTATTTTACTTCTACCAAGACGGAATTTCATTTGCGGACTAGTTCTATCAATTAAACGATTGACCAATAAAATATTTCGTTCACTCCGTATAAGCAATCCTTCATTTATTTTTGGCATGCGTTTTCGTGCTCTGGCAACTCAACCCTAATCATGCTTAATTTGAAACATTCCTACTTTGTCAGTAGGTATAGACAAAGATGAGTCAGATCATTAGTCCTTTCCGTCTGATTTTTCCTTTTTTAAAACAGGAACAATAAAGAATAAAATGATAAAGTAAATCATAACGTAAGTAAACCTTGTTAAATTTACGGAAATACAGTTATTAACATCGTGAAATTGACAATCATTTCGATCAAAACCATTCTAAATCGTCCTTTTCTTTCTTTCCATACCATTGCAAACGCACCAAATTCAGAAAAGAAAATAAGATAAACAATGACATTGAAAAAAAAATCGCTAGCAAATATCCTCTTCATTGAATTTGATAAGCGTTTGATTAGTCGCGAAGACATAGAAAGCTTTCATTGAACATGTATACATATTTTATTAAAGGGAGGTAATTGCTAATTTTGTTCATTTGGAACAAAACCAGCGGTATGGGATTACCTCCCCTTAATTTCAAACAAAGCTCACTCACAGCACTAATACAATTTCGTTCCAAAATAATTCCAAAATCATTCATCTTGTCCATTTCACGATATTGTCAACTGTTTATTCTGTAAATTGTCTAAAACACCTTAATTCATGTATGAATTGAGAATTACTTGTCGACATAAGTTAGACGAACAGCCAATAAATAAAAGGAATGGAAGATGGAATAAAGATAGACTTGTGACAACAAAATAAATCTGCATTATTCAAACGTTTCCAAATGCCTTTGTTTTTTATGACCGACCTCAAAGAATGATATCTCACCAATCAGAATACAGCATAATGATAGATAATTCAGTAATGTGAATTAAGATGTATTTTCAGAGTGGTTTCCCTTATTTACGTTCATGATTGACTGACAAGGAAACAAAATACAATGTATTTAATAGGATGACGAAAATTAAACTGATTTTCGAATTATTGGATTTCAAAGTCAAGCAGTTTTAAAGTCGAAACACAATTCGAATTCTTTCAACGGCTTGAGATTGTCTTTTTGCCGGTATTTTCCGATTCTCCAGTTATTACTGCACTTAATCGAACACTCGGTCGCTCGAGTCAAAATCTCGTTCTCTCGGTCAAAATTTATCGCATTCTCTCGAACAAAGCGTTTTCTTCCAGGATCATATTTTTTCTCCCAAAAGAATTAAATTACGAAGCATGTTTTTAACTTTATATGTCGTAAAAATACCAATGAAACATTATTAATGAGTTTTCAACAATTAAGACACACTATTCCGTTTATATCTACGTAAGTCACTTATATGATTTGATATCTTAATGTCGAGATTATTATGATGGTGATTTAATTTGTGGCTCTTGAGGAACGGTTACTGTGGTTTATATATAATACGTACTTAGTGTATTATATGAAAAAAAAATATCTAAAGAGGTTGGGAGAATTGAAAATTGTCGAGGCTCTGCCGAGACAATTATCAATTCTCACAACCGAGTTAGATATTTTTTTCATACAATACACTAAGTACGTATTATATTTATCTTATAACCTCTATTTGTCTTGTTTTCGTCGATGTTTCCAACTGAAATGCAAGTTTCTAAAAATAACTGCATTATATCATTGTTCTAAAAATAGCTATGTGATAGAAAATATAATATGGGTTGTTATCACACAGATATTTGTATAGTTATAAGATAAATGCTGTAAGAAATTACTTGTTACAGCATCTGTTTTTTAAAGGACATGGTTCACGAACATTAGAAATTGGCCCTGTAAAATCAGCATTTTTCGAATTTCTGAAGTAGACAATTAAACTCACCTTTTTCTTTTAACTTTTACGCAAAATCTCAAATAATGTATAAAAAACTTTCGAAACCGTTTTCTTAAGATAAGCCGATTAAATACACATGTAGCCTAAATTGGCAGAAATGCCAATTTTCCCCAAAAATAGTTGTCAAAAGTTACAAAAAAATATGAAGCCCCTCTTGCCACACCTCCATATTTTTATCAACTTATAGCTAGGACTTCTAGAAGGTTTTAGTGAAATATCGAGGTGTCGCAATTTTGGCTTCATATTTTTTTCAGCTGCACAAATTTCAAATTTCTTGAAAGTAGCCAATTTTACAGTTTTAGGACTACTTTAAAGGAATTTTTCAAGAAATGGAAAAGTTATAGAAAATATTCTTGTACAACAAGAAAGAGGGGGATAAGGGTATGAAAACTTGGTATCATTGAGATCACTCAGAATCAGTAAAAAGTCGATTTTACGTGGCCAAAATCTACAGTTAATGAACCTTGTCCTTTGGCAAGACTAAACCTTTGTAGTTTTGATCAAGTCGACGGTCTATTCAGAACAGAACTCACATGCTGTTTTCACGTTCCCTGACGGAAAATATATGATAATTGAGCCTGTGTGTGACATTTCCAACAATTTGAAATGTTTGTGTGGTGTAAATATTGAGCAGCGTAGACAGCCAGATACTGTAAAAAAGTTACCCGAGAGTTTACAGATACCTTGAGACATTATCCATCTTCTAAGCACATAGTGAAGACTCTGGTCAGAAGTTGTGCAGATGCACGGGCTGGTCAGAGTCTTTGCTTTGTGCGTATTTGAAATTGACGGAAATCTCACGCACAGGGTCGATTACCATTTTTCCCTTTACAGAGCTAATAACCTTTTCCAAATGCATTTGATTGATTGTTAAAATCGTTATAAAATTAATTGTACGTCACTTCAAAAAACCATTCATTATGACGTTGTTTGCACGCAAACTTTAAATTTTGAAGGGGAATGTGTAAAAGTAAGCTTTAAATGCGGTGAAACATCTTTAAAGAGCTATTTATTTCTTACTCGAGCAGAATCGAAAAATGCTATGACTCAGGTGATCCTTTCGGCCCCAGATATCCTCGAGCCATCTCCAGACGGCTTATTAATAATAAAAATAATAATAATAATAATAAATAAATAATAATAATAATGATAATAATGATAATAATAATAATAATAATAATAATAATAATGATGATGATGATGATGATGATGATGATGATAATAATAATAATAATAATAATAATAAAATAATAAATAAAATAATGATAATAAATAAAATGATTATGATAACAATAATAATAAAAATTGATAATATAAACGAAAATAATACAGATGCCGTAACAGTATGGACAAATTGACCTTCAATCACATATGAAAATGTGTAATTCTATCGCTCTTTATTATTTCTGTCATTTTGGTGAACTTTTTTAAGCGGAATAGTACGTTTTTACTTACTTTGACAACCACGACAACCAATAATGTTATTCAAAGATATTTGAATGAATCTGGAGAGCGCTTTGAATGAATTCGGAACGTCATTACGTGGTTTCGGAATATAGAATGTTATGAATTTATTTGTTTGTGTAAATGGGATTTAACGCCGATTTCAACAATCTTTAAGATATATCGTAGTGGCTGGATCACCTAACAAGAGATTTCTGCTATTTCTCACACCTGTACTATCATTACATGCTTTCCAAGCCTCCAGCTGCTATTCCACATAGGTCTGCGATTATCGACCCATTGATGGAAGACAAAGAGTCGGACAGGATGACGTAGGGAATCGAAACCTGGACTTTTTTTTAATGAAAGTCCGATGCAACACCACTTCGCTATGGCGTCGGTGACTGAATGCATGAACCACTGACTAATCAGCTAAGAATGGGTTTGCGTGAAAGCGAAACAATCAGACATTTGCCAGCAAAATTTGACTATACGTTCGACATCAAACCTCCAGAGTTCTATCCCCACGCTGATCAACTAACAATCTAATTGTCTTTTGGATGTGTGTTTTAATGTAGGATCTTCACTATCGATCCACAAGTTTGAGTGAGTGATTAAAGGTCAATTTTGTCTATACACTGTATAGACAAAATTGACATTTGATCAATCACTTAAAATTGTGAATGTACACTTTGCTTACATTGAGCTAGTAACAGAACAGGGCGGGGCTTATAAGTAAACGGCTTTCGTTCTGTGTCCTTGAACTTTTCACTGTAGAAAACAGAATGGTAACTAAATGGTGAAATTATTGCCATAAATTCACAATTTTATAATGCCGCGGTTTGAGATAAGCCATTTTGCCAAACTTCATTCGGTAAAGTGACAGGATAGTGAATAGTAAGTTGTACACATTTAATCTATTTTGTCTTAAAGCTGCATATAAATGCAATCCGTGTTGTATTTATTTTGGAATAACTTTAATGGCGTAAAATGGTGCAATGAGACGAAAAAAGCTCTATTCATATATATCTAAAATGAGAAAGAGTGAATCAGAGTTTTGCAGAAAAAATATTCAGTCGAAAGTTACAAATCCAGGGTTAGACAAGACTTTTGACAAATCAATATATACTCAGTTCCAAAAGAAAGTGTGCACTTTAAAAATCTCAATATCTTGAAACTGACACTACGTACTCGAAGGAAATTTCCGAAAGATTTATGAAGAAAAAAATTCACAGCACGCATAGAAATTTGAGCTTAGTCTCGACCTCTGTCTTTTGTTGCTTGGGTTGTGGGGCACTCTATGGATGAATAATTAAACAGAAATTGCAATCATTTCATCTCTTGTCATGTGTCAGAGCATAAAATCCAATTTGAATTACAACTCTAAAGAATGTTAAGGCGTGAATAAGCATGCATATGTCGGAGCCTAGTTTCTAAATTTTCTTCATCTAAAGTATGACATCAGTTTTACTCTTAAGTTTTAGATTTAAAGATTGGCAAAAATTAAGGAAATTGCGAATAATAAAAGTGCACATTTTCTTTTCGAAATGAGTAAAGGTATGAACTTCCATGCGTTCATGATAACAAAACGCTTGAACGTATAATCCAAGATTATTGCCCTGCCAGGGCGGAGCCAAAGTGTCGGGTCGTTGCATTTAAGGTTGAATTAAATCAGCTTTTCTTGATAATTACTCTGCTAAGTAGATAGTCGACATACTTTAAATCGTAGATTGGCAACCAAACCTTCATGACTTCAGCTGGACAAGCTGAAGTAACGAGGATTAGGTTACCCAACAATAAAATGTGTTTACTTTCTCTGAGCACGTTAAACGTTATTGTTTCAGGATACAGTTAATTGCACGCGTTAACGATAATTGCCGACTACATTCTGAAAGAACCCAAAATATTGAAAAGTAACTACACCAAATTACCTCACGGTTTAGCCACGCCCTGCCAAGTAAATAATCATCCTGAACACAGGAATGTATAAATATAGTATTTTGTATAAAAAAAATCTAACGAGGTTCTGGAATTAATAATTGTCGAAATTAACAAAAAAAGTCAGTACAGTTTTAACAAATAAAAAATTACTTGTCTACCGAAAGCAAACTATCTGAACGTTGATTAGCTACTGTTTTAATTAGCCCGTTCATGCACAGATTTCCTTCTGTTTCGACAATGTTAACTCCCAAGCCTGCCTATACAAACTGATCTATCGCCGATTCCGAATCAGTCTTAGAACCTATTGATCGAGAAGAAGACGCTTGACTTTTGACTGTCACCATGATTAAATACTACGGTCAAATTTGTCTTAAGCAATCACCCAATGGACATTAAAAAAGTGCTAGCCTACGACAGGTGCTTGCTTAATACAGGTCAATTTCTGTGCGATTGGTTCATTTCGCAACTAGAGGGAAACTTGCTTAATACAGGTTGCTTGCTGAATACAGGTGGTTACTAAGACAGGTTTGACTATAGTACTATAGGAATATTGGTCATTTTTCCCTATAAATGGAAATCATACAAGTTCAATTCTGAAGAGATAACACTATCACGTTGCACTTGCCAATCGAATGGGAGATAAACAATTGATATATAAAAAAAGTTTAAGTATATACGATTTACCTCCCTTATTCAGTTTGAAGCAATTATGGCCGGCAGCTTTAAGCGAGTAGGCGTGGCCGTACTTGGGCTTGGCCGGGCCGGCCAAATACACTTCAATAACGTCGTGAGAAACAACAGGATCGAACTTAAGTGGGTGATCGAACAGAACCGGGACCTAGCCAGAACATCGCTGCAGACTTATGGCTTGGACCGGAAAGTGAAGATCGGAAGATCGGACGAGATCGAGGCGGCCCTTAGAGACAAAAGGTACACATTTTGATCATTATCTAGAAAGTGAATTATTCTAGTAAACTTTGAGATGATGCTAAATTTGAAATAAGTAATGAATTCCTCTTTTTGTTTGTAAAACAGTAAAGCGGCCGTCATAGCACAACTGTCAATCTAGGGGTCCCGTGTTCGATCCCCGACGGCGGCACGCATTCTGTCCGACTATTTGTCTCTCACCAATGGGTTGATAATCGTAGACCTATGTGAGATAGAAGCTGGAGGCTAGGAAAGGATGCGGTGGTTGTACTGATAAGAGAAATACAAGGAATCCATTGTTAGGTGCTCCAGCCTCGCGATATAACTAAAAGAATGTTGAAAGCGGCGTAAAACTCCATTCAATTAATGTATTACAGTAAGAAAAATCGTAGAATTGACGAAGAGAATGATTTTGGAATGATTTTGAAATGAAATTAAATTAGTGGGATTAGCTAGTTGTAAATGAATTTCAAGGGAGGAAAAATATACTCGTTAATCTCGTCCTATTTGACGAAACGAGCGGTATTTTTTTTACCCATCTTTAATAAAAGCTGCATTTTATTCTAAATCTATGTTTTCGCGGACAAATAAGACGATAAGAGTCATTACTAGCCGTTTAAAAAAAGCAATTATTAATTCGATTTGATTGAAATGTTGATCATTTTGAACGATTTTGAAGCAATTTTTTTTATCAATTTCGGAGCGTTTTTAAGAATTTTGAGAGAATGTTTTGAATGAAGGTTTAAGCGCTGAGTGAGGAATTTTGAATGGTTATGATCGGGATGAGCGTCAATCCCACTGTGTTATTAACTGTAGAACTGCAGTCCCTCGTGACATCTGCTGGATCATATCTTGTTTTTTGTACAGTTAATAACATCGTGAAATTGACATTCATCTCAGTCAAAACCATTCTTAATCGCTCACTCATCGCTCCATTCATTCATTACAAACACTCACTTAAACCATTCAAAAACAATCATAATGAATGATAAAGAAAAGATCAACAACTACATTCAAAATAAATATCGTTTAAAAATCGCGATTTCACTGACAAATTTGAAATTGTAAGCGCCTGATTGGTTCTTGAAGAAATTGGAAGTTATTTATAGAACCTTGGTGAATATTTTATTAAAGGGATGTAATAAATGTTGCAAATTTTGTTCATCCTGAACAAAATTAGCGATATTGGATTACCTCCCCTAAATTTCACTCAAAACTCGCACCACATGGTCATTTCTTAATCATTTCTATATCATACACCTTGTCAATTTTACGATGATGTAACATCTAGGCTATTGACCAAAGTCATCTAGAATATGCAAAAAGTATCGGCCATCACCAGTCTTTATGGGCTATACATTCAAAAATATTTTCTTTCAAAGTGTGACCGCTGGTTGAGCTCTGTCTTATCCAAAGAAGATACATATATATCGATGCTTTTTGCCAACAGACTCATCGGCGATAAATTACAACATTTCTAAAAGCTCAAGTGGATTGTAATATCTTGGAGATTAACCACAACACAATGATTTGATGTCATTTCAGCATTATTCTGATGAAATTTTCACGTCGCAAAGTAATAGTGTTTGGAATTTCAAGGCTAAAATACGGTAAAACAAGATCACCGCTTGGGTACAAATTAAGGTAGATAAACTGGAAACAGATAATAAATCTAACGTTTACCCCCTTGATTGTACATATTATTCATGTTATGGAGAACATAAATGCAAATCTTTAAGTACATCTTCTGAATAGAAAGTGATATATGAAGGTTATAATTCGCCATGCACTCCAATCTACGCACAAACGCACGTACAAACATACTCACGCACACACGTACGCACGCACGCACATAAAACAAAAAATGTAGATGTTACAAAAAAGTATCATGATATCTTAAGGTAGCGGACCCGTAATAGTTCCGAAACATTTCGGAACCCTTGAACTTTCACAATGTTGACCAAGGTTTCCTAATGAAAATCATTAGGAAACCTTGGTTATCACTGTTTAAGTTCAGTACTTCGAAATTATTGCAGAACTATTACGGGTCCACTACCTTAACAATGTTTCAGTGTTGAAGCCGTTGTCATATCAACACCCACCGATACTCATGCAGACCTTGCAGTTCAGGCTCTAAAGGCTGGTAGGTCGACAGTTTTTCAATTTTTTTTGGAGCGTTTATGGAAGATTGGAGTGAATGCAGGGAATGAAGGATTAGAGCGCTAAGCGATTGATTTTGAACGGTTATGATCGGGATGAGCGCCAATTCCATGGTGTTTTCAAGGTAGTGGACCCGTAATAGTTCCGCAATATTTCGATTTATATTGTCGAAAATTTTGTAATTCGTATTGACGTCTGTTACATTTCAAAACCTTGAAACTACAGCTTAAATGAAGGTGTAGTTACAAGATTTTGTCGCCTATTGCCTACTTGTATTGTCAAAGTGTATGCAACACCAAAAGTAAACCGTCGTTATATTTGTCCAAACACTCCTTGATGAGTCAATAAATATAAGGGCACTTAGTCTAGTCAAAAATGTGCGCAAACCAACCGATGTTTGACGTGGACGTTATTACCATTACGCATATTACGCATGTGCGTAGTACAAATTAAGCCTTTTTGAAAATTATCATCGATAAATTATCGAAATATCGTAACTACAGCTAATTCTAGCTGTAACTACGGTGTTTTTATAATCACCGATGACAAATCATTAAAAAAAGGGGTGGGTGGGGTGGAGGACATTTAGCTTTTATCACAGTCTACATATCGCCTTTATCCTGTATTTTTTCATCTTGTCAAACCAAGGGTTACAGTTAACAACATTGTGAAATTGACAAGGTGAATGATTTTGGAATGATTTAGGAATGAAATTGAATGAGTGTGTGGAGCGAGTTTTGAGTGAATTTAATGGGGGGTAATACTTTATCGCAAATGTTGTTCAGGATGAACAAAAGTTGCGATATTGATTACCTCCCTTTAATAAAAAAATGCATGCAAATTCTATTCATGGCTTCCTATTTCTTCAAGAACATTTGAGACGCTTACAGATTTATTTATGTCAGTGAAATCTTTCTCTATCAAAATTCATTTTGAATGACGTTTTTGATTCTATATTTTTCAATGGGTTTGACCGTTTTTTAATGATATGAGTGAGTGTTTAGAATGAAAGATTGGAGCGCTGATTGAGTGATTTAGAATGGTTTTGATTGAGATGAATGTCAATTTCACGATGTTTTTAACTGTATGAACGTTTTACTTATATCGAGTAGAAGCCATCGATTTGATACCCCTTGACTCGTGAAGATGGTATTTTCTTTGGTGGTCGTCTTCTGAGTGCGGCTAAATTTTAAAATCCTCGTAACGCCTATGTGTTGCACAACAGTTGGGAAGGTCGTTTGAAATTTGTGAATTGACCATTCGGAAACTCCGAACAATTTGACTCTGTTTAGACTGCGCGAGTCGATCAAGACCATCAATATACCTTCTCAACCACGGTCGATCACAATGGTTTTGGTTTGAAATTCAGAAATACCTGACAGAAAAAAATCTGATCAAAATTACCCTATAGAAATATCAAAATCGTCACTGTTTGTGTCCGCTTGTAAAACCTTTCGCCAGCAAACTTCGATAGCGAGAAAACGAAACAAAATCAAAATACACACATCCATATGATAGGATATTTATGGGTATTGGTACAAATCAACCACCCTACATTGCAAGTGACGTCACTTTTTGTTTACTTTTCAAAGGCAAGGATGAAATCAAATTGTTATTCTACCAACACTAAACCAACAGTAGTAATAAGCGCAGTCGGTAACGTATCCTAGCCTTAGTAACGTGCTTCAGTGGTTCGTATCGGCGCAAAAGAATGGACTTTTTTTTTTTTATTTTTTCATAAATTCGTGTTTCAAAACTTGATGTATATTCTAAGCATTAGCAATTTTACACGAAACGATTTTGAAAAAAAAATCGCTTTCCATGTTTGTGATGTCTATGAATACATGTGCACGAGTTGAAAATAAAAAAATATGGAAATACTTACACATCAGTGGAGAAAAGGAAAAAAATATTAAAAAATGAAAAGTTTTCTCAGACATTTAACGAATAAACGAGTCAATTTCAAAATAATTAATTATATTCTATATACTGAAAAGACACGAAAAAAAAATCATTACAAAAATGTGTTATTCTGGCAGAGTCTCGAACCTCAATACTATGTAGCACTTTACGTTTGAGTGGGAGGCGTATGTCCGAACACGCTAACTACCTGAGCTATATTCCCACTTTTTCAATTGAAGTGTTTTCACTATTTATTAAATCTTACATATTTCACATAGCAATAAAATAATAAACAAATCATGACGTCACTTGCAATGTTGGTCGGTCGGACTGTAGTATCCTTTACATAGAAATGACAGTTCCTTGGTGAAACACATTTTTGCCAGATTAAATAACTTCAGTACTTTGATTTGTACAAAATAAATTTTGCTCGTAAACACGTCTAAGCCATGCCCTGTCAGTTTAATCATAACGCGGAATATATACTTTATAAATTCCAAAAAGAAATCTTGCGAAACATCTTCTAGAATCAGTCTTACTTTTTGTTTTAAAAAAAGAAAAGAAATTCGGAAATATAACAACAACAACTCCAACAAAAGGCAAGAAAATCATAGAAGCGAAAATTATAGAGAAAGCTACTGGAAAGCCGGGATTTCGTAACATTAATCAAGTTTTATAAATAATTCATAAGATTAGCTTGTTTTCTTTGATAAAACGGAGGAGACTCATTTTATACAGCGATTTCGAGATAATGTCAAGCATAATTTGCGACTAGCCATTTGCAAGTTCTCTTAGGATAATCTTGTTTTAGATGCTTTTCCGCATTATTACACACACATTTGTTGGAGAGATTTAATGGAATTTGCGTAAAGGGTCAATACGAGGACAAATAAAAATGGGATTAGGCAAAATATACTTAACCTTATACAAAACCTCAGTCTAGAACGTGGTTAATCGAACCTGTGGTTAAGCCGTTCGGAAGGTAACGGGTGGAATCCCAACTGGGTCATTGGTATCTTATTAGCAAAGCTAATTAATTCCCATTTTTTTTTCAAAACGACGTTTACTAGGGTAATTGCGTCCTAAAGACCCATTGGGTGTTTGTTTGAATGAGGTCTGGCATCGCATTATTTCAGTAATATCGCGGCGGCTTTCAAGAGCAGGTAATCAGTCCATTTCTGGCATTAATTGTGGCCTTCATCAATGAAATACATTTTTATATTTCGATCTTCATATTGGGTCGTGATGAATTTTAAATGTCTTATAGTGAAGGACCTTACCCCAGACGACATATCAATTAGTCAAGATATATCACTGTTTCGCGTGAGGAATTATGCAAGCCAGGAATTGCTCTCAGATCTCGTGGTGTTCCCAAGTAATTTTTTACCTGAATTCATTTTCTGCATGGGAGATATTTTCGGCCTCACTCATCTGCATTATTATATGCTATAGATACACAAACAAGAGTGAGATTCGAGTAACCGTTATCTCTTATCAGTTTCAATGTAGATATGATCTTAGATTAATTGATAGATTGGAGTTTAACGCCGCTTTCAGCATTTATTTAGTTTATATCGCGGCGGCTGGAGCACCTAACAATGGATTTAAGGTATTTCTCTCACCAGTACAGCCACCACATCCTTTCCTAGCCTCCAGCTGATATCTCACATAGGTCTACGATTATCAACCAATTGTAGAGAGACAAATAGTCGGATAGAATGGGTGTCGCCGTCGGGGATCGAACACGGGACCTCTAAATTGACAGTCCGACGCGCTACCAACTGGGCTGTGACGGCGGCCAGATATGATCTTAGATTGCTAACTTGTAACTGCTTGTCTGAAATAAAGTGGACATATTTTGATATAAATATCATTGTGCAATTTCAAACAGTATTTCAATTAGTTGCTTTGATTCGTTTCATAGTCCCAATAACAGTTTAGAACATCGTGATATCGAGAAGGTGAATGATTTTGGAATGAGTTTGGAATGAAAATGAATGAGCGTATGGAGCGAATTTTGGGTGAATTTAATGGGAGGTAATCCAATATCGCAAATTTTGTTCAGGATGAACATACAAGTTCTATAAATAGCTTCCAGTTTCTTTAAGAACCTATCAGACGCTATCAATTTGAATTATATCTGTGAAATCGCGATTCTTTTTTCTAGTTTCAACTATTTTGAATAACATTGTTGATTCCATCTATTTCAGTGGGTTTGGAATGTTCTTGAATGGTTTGAGTGAGTGTTTTGAATGAATGAGTGGAGCGAAGAGCGAGTGCTTTGGAATGACTTTGATCGAGATGTATGTCAATTTCACGATGTTATTAACTGTATTCAAACTTGAAATTTATTGATAGGAAAAGGTGTTGTTTGGTTAAAACTTATTTTAGCGAGATAGGGATTTAAATATTTGGAGTTGGGCTGTCAATCTAGAGGTCCCGGGTTCGATCCCCGACGGCGGCACTCTTTCTTTCGGACTATTTGTATCTCACCAATGGGTTGATAATCGTAGACTTATGACAGATGGCAGCTGGAGGCTAGGAAAGGATGTTGTGGTTGTACTGGTGAAATACTGTAAAAATAATGTTAGGTGCTCCAGCCGCCGCGATAAAAGTTTAAAAAAATGTTGGAAGCGACGTAAAACTCCATTCAATCTTTAAATTATTGGACACTATCAATAGTTTACTGTCATTGGGGTCGTTGGCTTAGAAAACCTCGTACTTCGGATTATTCAAGATACGAAGAAATGGGTTTCGCTGTTTGATTATCAAACTTTTGAAGATAAATTTGTCTACAATATATTCATAGTTGATTAGTTGATTGTTTGGTGTTTAAACGTCGTTTTAAACATTCTTGCAATTTTATCGCGATGGCTGGTACACTAACCCTTAGGTTCTTGTTGATTCTCACACAAGTAAAATCGCGACATTTCATATAAAACCACCAACTGCTCATCATCCGTCTAAGGCTTACCACTTATCATTTGTACAACGGTGAGAGACAAGTGACGCTAATCGCAATTACCTCGTGATAAAAGTTTGCCGAGTCGAGATTCGAACTTACAGTTTATATCATCGTGAAATTGATAAGACGAACTATTTTGAAATAATTTTTGAATAAAATTGAACGAATGTGTGGAGCCAGTTTTGAGGGAAAATAAAGAGATGTAATCCAATATCGCTAATTTTGTTCAAGATGAACAAAATTAGAGATATTCATTACACCCCCCCTTTAATAAAGTATACGAACTTTCTTTTTGTGAGTCTTCGTGGACCAATCAGACACTTTAAAATTCACATCAGATAAGAAAATCATAGAAGAACTTGATCAATTCGAATTAAATGTTGATTGTCTTGAACGATTCCGGAATGTTTTCTTCTGATTTTGGAGTGTTTTTGATTGATTTGAGTGAGTGTTTGGAATGAATGGAGCGCTGAGTGAATGATTTTGAATGATTTTGATCGCAAAGAGTGTCAATTTCACGATGTTACTAACTGTAATACCCCAGGTCATTCAAGTGCGTAACCGATTTAGCTAGTCGTACTAGGCTTTATTTATAGTGAGCAAATTTCGCATTGTGTTCGCTTAAATAGCTGCTTTACCGAGACTAAGGGTAAGGGCAAAAGGCACGACCTTCAATTAATGCTGCTCTGGCATGTCGAAACATAGGTACAGTTAGTTACATCGTGAACTTGATTTTCACCTCAATCAAACCATTCTTAATCGCTCGCATAGCGCTCCATTCATTCATTCATTTCAAACACTTACTCAAACCATTCAAAAACGTTCAAACTCATTGAAAAATATACAATCAACAACGTCAATTAAAATAAATTTTGATAGAGAAAAAACACAATTTCGTTGATATAATTCAATTTGTAAGCGTCTAATAGGTTCTTGAAGAAATAGGAAGCTATCTTCATAACTTGTATGCATATCATTAAAGGGAGGTAGTCAATATTGCTAATTTTGTTCATCATTTAGCAATATTTTTATACCCCTTCAAAAGATATGCATACACTTTCTTCAAAACGCTTCATATTTTTCTAATAACTAATCAGATGCTATTAAATTCAATTATGTGTTAGTGAGTCAGAGATTTTTCTCAATCTATATTTTACTTTGAATATAGTTGTTGATCTTATCCTTTTTAGGGATTTTGGTTTTTTTTGAATGGTTTGAGTGAGTGTTTGGAATGAATGAATGGAGCGCTGTGTGAGCGATTTAGAATGATTTTGATCGAGGTTAATGTCAATGTCATGATGTAAATCACTGTGGAACAGGACGGGTGTCAATTTTATATTGTTACCTACTATAAAATATAACGATGGTGGTTTTTTTCAGTCCAATGGCTTTATTTTACTATAACATTAAAATAGGAATGGATAAAATACACATTATGACTGGATAAGCTTTCAAGTGAAATGAATGTCAATTCGTAGAAGATTTTCCTAGATTTTTTCCATAGCAACAAAAATAATATACTTCTCGAGAGATTCTACTCCCCTTGGGAAATAATAGAGACAATTATTGTTATCTTAAAAGATAATGAGGGAATAACAAAAATATTTGGGAAGGACCCATAAAAAATGTATCTTGCAGAGAAAAACGTGGTATCTAATAGTAAATTCTGTTCTTAGGTTGTCGTGACAGATTTAGGACCGTAATCGCTCACCCGGGTTTCCTTGACTCTCAGACACCATAGGAATACGAATTACAGAAGTCAAGTGGCAGAATTTGTGAACGTAATATTAATACTACTATTGAAAGAATAGAAAGATTTAGTAGGATTTCTTACTTGGGTCTGGGTAAAATTGAAATGAGGCGGGACCAACTACAGTTAAAAACATCGTAAAATTGACAAGATGAATGATTTTGGAATGAATTTGGAATGAAATTGAATGAGTGTGTGGAGCGAGTTTTGAGTGAATATAATGGGAGGTAATCCTATATCGCAAATTTTGTTCAGGATGAACAAAATTAGCGATATTGATTACCCCCCTTTATTAAAAAAATACATACAAGTTCTTTACATAGCCTCCTATTTCTTCAAGAACCTATGAGACGCTCACACTTTGAATTATGTCAGTGAAATTGCGATTCTTTATCAAAATTTATTTTGAATGACTGTCGATTTTATATTTTTCAATGGGTTTGAGTATTTTTGAACGGTTTGAGTGAGTGATTGGAAAGAGTGATTGGAGCGCTGATTGAGTGATTTAGAACGGTTTTGATTGAGGTGAATGTCAATTTCACAATGTTATTAACTGCATGAGCCCAGAGGCATAATATGAGCAAATTGGGAGGTCCCGTACATGATCCTACATACCAAGTTTGAAGTCTGTCTGCCACTTGTTTGAAAGAAAAAGAAAATTTCAAAAGGTGTCTTTTTTATTTTCCGTGTAAGATGGGATGTGCTCGGGCCAAGCAAATTTATGACACAAGGGCCATATTATAAAGAATCTAATAAGAGCCCATATATTTGTCTATGGACATTATATTAACGAACTTTATCAATGTCAAAAGTTTATATTACGTACCAGAAAGTGAGGTGTGTCTGACTTCTGATTTCAGAGATTTGTCTTTGGTTCATTCCTTGTTGAATTGTAAATTTCGCTCGGGTTGACAAAATACGACCCTAGGTGCTTTGGTAGATATTTGCCCCCAAAACTATCCTTTGTTGCGCAATGACAATTCCCTAATTATACTGCATGATGTACGACTTTTTACAAAGCACAAGGAAGTTGGAATTGCTTCTTTGCAGAGACCAAACCAGGAATCACACGATTTTTTTTTTTTGCGAAAACATATTTCTCATTTGAGCCAATATAAAACTTAAATAAGAAAAGAACAACAATATAGTAGATGAATTAATACTGATGTATTTTGAGTAAATGCGATTAACTTGTAGAATAGGCCTACTGATGACGATGTCAAGAAAACATATTTGAGCAATTTTTGTCAGCGATTTAACATGTGTTAATTTTCCAAATAAATAATGAAAACTGACGTCACAATCGTGTCGTGTGCAAAATGTAAGGAAAGTGTTGACCCCATTCTTACTAGAGATAGTCTCGTTAAAACATTTTACTAACATAAAATTCATAAGCGAACATATCTTATCCTTTTATTGTAAAATATTTATGCTTTCAGGTAAACACGTGATGTGTGAAAAACCTCTATCGGAAGACACAGACAAGATAATAAATTGCTTTAATGAGGCTGACAAAAACGGGAAGGTCCTTATGGCTACATTTAATAGGTAACACAACTGGGGCCCGTTTTACTAAACATCTGACGACCATTTTTTGCGTAAGTCAAAAAATTAAAAATGCTTCTACGGTGGTTTCTAAATGCGGAATTCTGCCATGCATTATCTCATTAGTATCGTCTTTTGAAGACGATTCCAATGAAATATTGCAAGTCAGTCAGAATCTATCAATGAATGAAAACACCAGGTACGATTTATGATTTTGACTTACGATCAATTTTTTCGTTAGATGTTTAGTAAAACGGGCCCCTGGTCTTTATACATTTCACGTGTATTTATTCGAATCTGTTTTCAATTGTATATTTGTACCATTGCAAGATAGTAGAGAACTTTCTGTTGATCGGCTTGAGTATAAAGTGACCACGATTTCGAGAATATTTCTTCTTTAGATATAACACAGATTTTTTCACATATGAAAGCACGTGTTAAGCCGAATAAAAAATAATAGTTTTTTTATATAAATCTAAAGAATTGAGGCCAAGTTCATGTCAACGAAACCGCGTTATACAATTGATCTAATCTTTAGTAAAGGATAAGCAGCTTTTGTTTTGAGTAAAGAGTGAAGTTCTATTTCAAGCGAGATTTCTTGTTTAAAATGAATGTACCTTTTTTTTGTCATGCAGAAAGTTCGATGCCTCGTACAGAGACATATATAATAGAGTAAGGTCCGGCGAGTTGGGTGACATCCACTTTATACGGAGTACTTTCCGTGACGCACCTTTGTGGCTAGGGACCCATACGCTGACCCAGACATTTCTGTGCCATGATATTGACATACTGTGTTGGCTTGCTGACGATCTACCAGAGACCGTTGTCTGTACAGCCACGGCATTTACTAAGGTAAAACTTGAGATGGGGCACATTTTCTTTAATAATTATAATTAAATGATAACTATCTATAAGCAACAAATTGAGTTATCCTTATTTGAGAAAGAAGCAAGGTTTAGTTAAATCAAGTCTAGGTTTTTATGCCCCCTTCGAAGAAGAGGGATTTTATTTCTTTGCACTAGTCGGTCGGTCGGTCGGTAGGTAACAAAATTAGCTATATTTATTACCCCCCTTTCATAGAATATGCGTAATATTCTATTGTGTGTCGTCATGGACAAAAAAGACACTAATAAACCACCACAAGCATAAAAAAGATGGAATAATTAGAATGCTTTTTTTAAAGGTTGAAAGTCTTGGTCGATTTCGAAATGTTTTCTAAAGACTTTTGAACGTTTTTGATCGATTTGAGAGAGTGTTTGGAGTGAATGAATGGAGCGCTGAGTGAGCGATTTAGAATGATTTTGATCGGAATGATTTTCAATTTCACGATGTAATTTACTTTAGTTACATCGTAAAATGCGTTTACTTAGTGCTTCATTCATTCATTCCAAACAGTTACTCAAACCATTCAAAAACGCTCAAAATGACTTAAAAATAATAGATCACAACTACCTTCAAAATGAATAAAGCAAGAATAAAATCTGGCATATTTGAAAATCTAATCGTCTGATTGGTTTTTGATGAAACTAGAAGCTATTTGCAGAACTATGATGCATATTTTATTAAAGGGAGAATAAATACATAGCGCTAATTTGTTCATCCTCAACAAAATTAGCGATATTGCATTACCTCCCTTAAATTTCACTCAAAACTCGCTCCACTCACTCATTCAACATCATTCCGAAATCATTTCAAAATAGTTCACCTTGTCAATTTCACAGTTTTATTAACTGTATATCTAATTTAGGAAAAATGTAGTACACAAGTATCATAACTTGAATTATCATATTTGTTAAGTTATTGTCCTTTGACGATTGGCAAAGAATATCCAATTGACCTGCTCTTATGGGGGGAGGAGCATACATGTATTACAAATATCTACTGTATTAAACTTTACAGTAAGCATTATTCCTATTCTTTACCGAAAACTACAGCTACGATTATTTAGAAATTGCATCGACGACAATCCACATAACACTCATTTTATACACCGTGGTACAGTTAACAACATCGTGAAATTGACAAGGTGAATGATTTTCGAATGATTTTGGTACGAAATCGAATGAGTGTGCGGAGCGAGTTTTGATTGAATTTATCGGGAGGTAATCCTATATCGCAAAGTTTGTTCAGGATGAACAAAATTAGCGATATTGATTACCTCCCTTTGATAAAATATGCATACAAGTTCTATACATAGCTTCCTACTTCTCCAAAAACCTTTGAGAAGCTTACGATTTGACTTGTGTTAGTATAATCAAGATTTGTCTCTATCAATTTTTTTTGAATAACACTCTTGATTATGTATTTTTTCATTTGGTTTGAACGTTTTTGAATGGTTTGAGTGAGTGTTTGGAAAGAACGATTTGAGCGCTGAGTGAGGGATTTAGAATGGTTTTTGGTTATTAACTGTAAAGAATCATAGATAAGCCATCGGGAGATGGATTTCAAATAGTAAGTAACTGACTGTGGTTAAATGACTGCATTTCGATCGTTAAAAACGTATTCGGCTTAGTCGAGTGCTAAACATAATTTACAAAACAAAATATTTTTGGGGGATTTAAGAATATTCTGAGAAAAGAAAGGTGTGTGTCGACGTAGCGTTTATCATCCCTGAGTTCAAATGCAATCATACTGACAAAATTACAGTAGAAAGTGGCCAGACAGATCGAGGTAATATCCAAAATGACACATAATTCTGAGAAAACCCTCCAAATTTACGTCGAATCTATAACCCCGCCAACATTTCTTCAATAACGTCCAAGATAAATTGTGTTTTACGAGGCCATATAAGAAATTAATTTTCACGTTATCTTTCTTATCCTATACCAGTAGTTCATTTTACAGACTTCATTTTTTCTGAAACTTGTTATCTACGATTTTATATACAACCCAACATTTCATTTTCTCGTTTAACTCTTTCCTATTTTACAAAAATTTGGACCTGTCCAAATTCAAAGGTTTTGTAGACGAAAATTCAAAGAGGGTTTAATTTGAAAAATAACCATTCTGTAGGGTAGAAATAGTGTGGAAAAAGAAGAAATTGCTTGTCAGAAGCATTTTTTTCTTTTTTCACAATGTTTTATCCATCATAAAATCAGAGACACGTAAGAAACAGGGATTAAACAGCAAAGGGTCAAAGAAAAACTCTTCAAAATAATATTTTCTATGTATAAGTTGACTTTCTTCAACTGTTTTAACTATGTGTTAAGTGTCGTTCTAAGAAAAATAAGAAAAATCGAACACTCAAACCATTCGAAAGAGCTCCAAAATCAACAAATAGATAAAGTCAACAACTACATTCGAAATTAAATTCACCAGAAAAATCCACGATTTCCCTGACTTACATGAATTTTTAAACGTCTGATTGGTTCGCGAAGACATACAAAGCTATTTAAAGAACTTGTTTGCACGTTTTTTTAAGGAGGTAATTTACCTTGAACAAAATTAAAATAACGGATTACATTTGTAACCCGCAATTAAATTATTCGACTCCGTCGGGATTCGAACCCGGGACCTCTGTGTCCCAAAGCAAGTGCTCTACCACGTCGCTATAAAAGCTAGCTTGTACGGCAAGGCAGTACAAACACCCCTTATACTCAACCCGGCTACACACCCCCCCTGGACAATTAAGATTCTTCCACGAATCTTCTCAAATCAACATCATCAACTACCTAATCACATAACCACCACCTCATGTGGGTTATTTACGTTGGGCGCCAAATGCACACCCTAAGAACTGTTACAACGGACAAATACCTCTGCATGAAAACATGTTAAGGATTCGCAATGAAAACAGTCACGGTTTCTGTACTTACGGAAAACAAAAACGCTACGCCTTTCAAAATAATGTCTTTTATCCATCGAATTTAAAAAAGACAAGTGTAGCTTTTACAGTCTGATACTCCGCATTATCATTTACTTTCATATCTTATCCTGCAAATAACTAGAACTTTGAAGATTAAAGGGAAATTAGAAGTAATGTGTGTCATTTTTCAAAGAAAATGCATTTAAAGCTTTTAGATTGCGTTTCAAATTGGAAATTCATGCAATCTCAAACAATAATATCAATTGAAATAATTGGTAATATTTTCCTCCCTATAATCACAACTGAAAATAAAAAAAATCGAAAAAATAAAATAAAATATATGTTACGGTGCATGACAGAGAGTGTTACAGTATAGTAACTACATCACTAATATAGGTTACAGATTCTTATGGAAAACATTTCTTATGTTTTCTTTAATTGAATGGGATTTATTAGCTACTCTAACCATGATTTCCTGTCTGTCCATATGTCTATCCGTCCGCCCGTCTGTTAACTTACACTTATTTTCCCGAATGAGTCCACAATCTCTATCTGATTTACATCAAATTTTCACATAATGATTATACCAACATCAGAATATTTTTGTTCGAAATTACTTCGAAAAACATCAAAGGAAAATGGAATTTAAGGAATTTTGATTACAATATACTCGTTGTAGCATTAGAGTCAGGGCGGTGAAGTATTAATGCAAAAAGGGCCTTATGATAATTGGTGAATTATCTCAATCCTTGAACTCAAATTTAAGAATTGGTTTAATATCTAGTACAAGAAGTTCAAGAACTAGTTCAAGAACTGGTTCAAGAGCTAGTTCGACTGTTCTTAAATTGTCATTCAAGTTCTAGAACCAGTTCTTGAACTTTTTCGCAGGGAAGAATGCATTTGAGCATCCCAGGCTCTCGTGGACGTCCTGTGATTTCGAAAAACTTAAAAACTAAAAACTATAATCATCCAGTAATTCGGCGGGTCTATCCTCTCAGAAAATATTTTAGATCAGATTTCGGCTAGCTGTTTTGACCTTTTTATACAAATCTCGGAGATAGTTCAGAAGGTTTGATTGGCTTTTTATATAGACCGAATACAGGTTCTTTTCCCTGCAATTCTCGTATTTACTTCAATGCAAATTAGTGTCCATTTTCAATATAAATGCGAAACAGGACCTTTTTGTGCTTAGATTTATATTTTTAGATAATTTCACCTTAGGGTTGTATTTTCCTTAGAATTTCAAAAGCAACTTTAACAACACACTTGGCTGATGCCATTTGTAAACATGTCTAGTTATAAAATAAGCGCCAAGGCCCCATTTATAACATTTTTAAAAATAGCAAATGTAGATTTATTTGAACAAAAGTTTCATATTTGAGAAAGACTGAGCGAACAATCGTAACAACGTCATTTGTAGAAGAGATTTAAACCGATGATTTTGAGAATGTTCAATCCATTTGGATTTGGAGATTTTAAGCTTACACTTTCTTGATCCCTTTCATTTAAAGCAAGTGAATGTTTTACGATGCTGATTAGAGTACCATGGCATTCGTATGATTTACATTTGCGAGTGCTTTCTTATCCTGAAAGTAAGACAGATATAAATGAAAAGCAGGAAGGCATACTATTTTTCAAAAATTAAAATGGAGATCAGAGTGTTATTTTTAGATACAACGCATTAAATGAAGTTTTGGGACTTTTCTCCCATCTACCTCGTATTTCGCAGAAAAGACTTAGATATAAGATAACTCGGATTTTGTTGCGCTTTCTTTTTTGTGTTTTTTGAAAATCCTGGCGTCAAGAAAACTGGGATTTTTGTATGCAATATCAATGGCAGAGTTTGTAACGCTGTAGCGAAGATACTGTAACATACCAAAAGAATTAGGCAGAGTTCGTAACATACTCATAAAATTGAAAAAAAATGCATAAGTTTCGAAACAGAAGACATTCTTTTTAGATAACGGGTATAATAGAGGAGACTGATGGGTTTTAACACCAAAAAGATAAATGTTTCAATATTTCTTTTTTCTGTCCCAAGATCCAAAAAGAAGAAGACAAAACACTGTTTTTCGATCAAATTTCCCTCAAAACTCTTTTTTACCGAAATATCAATATCAGAAATATTTCGATCAAGATTATTCATTATCCAAGGAATGGAATAGGAATATATAAAAAGTCTAACGTGTCTTCTGGTTGTACAAATAATGTCGAAACCGACATGTATTCAAACAAATTAGCAGACGCCTTAACAGTTTTCATTGCGAATCCTTAACATGTTTTCATGCAGAGGTATTTGTCCGTTGTAACAGTTCTTAGGGTGTGAAATGTAACCCGCAAATAAATTATTCGACTCCGTCGGGATTCGAACCCGGGACCTCTGTGTCCCAAAGCAAGTGCTCTACCACGTCGCTATAAAAGCTAGCTTGTACGGCAAGGCAGTACAAACACCCCTTATACTCAACCCGGCTACACATTTAAAACTCACTCCTCTCGCTCAATCAATCTCATGCAAAAACCATTCAAATATCATTCAGCTTATCAATTTTACGATGTTCATAAATGTAGTACATGGTTTTCAAAATAATTGTGCAGATTTGAATAACATACATTTACTTTTGAAAAGTATTATAATACTTGTTACAACTAAGGAGTTTGAATGAGTGTGAGGAGTGACTTTTGAATGAAATAAAAGACGACAATACAATACGCACAATTTGGACGAAAAAAAAACGGTATTCTATTTCCTCCTTTTAAAACGAATACCCGTACTTAGTCTTCACGTCCCAATTAAATCCGCACCGGGCAAAAAATTGTTGAACAATTTGATTAATGAAAAATACTGATCGTTTGGCGATTTCAAATTATTTTTTACGATTTCGGGACGTTATAGAGTGATTGGAGTGACTGTTTGGAATGAATTTAAGGATCGCTTAGTGAGCGATTTAGAACGAATCGATCGAGGTGAGTGCCAATTTCATGATGTCACTAAAGTTCTGTAAAATTCTTCATGTTTGGTTCTGTTCAAAATACTTGCCCTAGATAGCAGTTCGAAGGTAAGTCGGATTAATTTGTGCTCTCTATATAACTTCAAAGTTTCCTCCCGTGACTTCAAACTATTTATTTATCAACTGAATTAAGTGTTACAGAAAATAGTAAATGTAAAATAAGAAAACAAGCTATATGTAAAAAATATCCAATATCCACTGACAATTTTTACTTATCCCATTATGTTTGCACAGAAAATGTTTTGAACAATTAAGAAAAAAACATATTATCTTTATACAGTAAAATTTGCGTTAAGCGACCACTTAGGGGGCCGACCAATAAAAAGCGGTCGCCTACGGAAATGGTCGCTTAATACAATATCTAATGATAGAAAAGACGTGTTTTGATAGCATATACTGAATGTCACACATAATAATTCTGACTGAATCTTCGGATGTTCGAACTCATAACGTTGACACGATTCTAATGAGTTGTAACATCATAACATTCGGCGATAGACATTTTTTTCGTTTAAGAATGTCCACTTTTTCGGAAATATTTCTTACGGCGAAGGGATTTTCACGATGGTCGCTTTAATAAAAGTTGTCGCTTAATAGACGTGGTCGCTCGAGCAACATTGACTGTAATTGAATTATGTCGTAATTTCGTAATTGATTTACAGATAAAAATCTAGATGTTACTAAATCTAGCACCGATGAAATTTGAATTATTTTAGGAATTGGTTGCCAAGGGTGACGTTGACACAATTGTAGCGACCTTAAAATTTCCCAACGGGACAATCGGCGTCCTAGATTTCTCTCGATACAGTTGCTATGGATATGATATACGTCTTGAGGTAATAGGGTCGCTAAGTGACTTATTCAAACGGATAATTTGATTAGGCAATAGAGTTTGTTACAAGGTCAATTCTATTTGAGATGCTTAAACCTACACTACTCGATGGTGAAAATCAAGGAATAATAGAACGGCAAAATGACGTACTTAAAATAGTGTTCTCTCGTTTTAATAGAAAAAAGAAGATAAAAAGGCAATATAAAAGTACATCGCAAAAAGTTCGTATACCAACCAAACTTGATATTATAAGTCATGTAAAACGGAACGAAATATATTCATAACTTTAACTTATTTAGGTCAAATCAAATTCCTGGTTTTATCGAAACAAAACAAAACAACAACAACAAAAAAAACGACTTTTATCAGAAAAGCTTCCGTAAAGAAATATAATTATTGTCGATAAATTATCGAACTAAATATTACAGATTAATATGTCAAGACAAATCATCTAATCGGGATAATGAATATTCCAAAAAACACGTGCAAAGGCATTTTTCAGGTTTTTGGATCCCGTGGTATGTTAACAATGGACGCAGCCACACAAACAGACGTACAGACGTACAACTCAAAAGGAATACTTAATCCACCACTAAGCCTATCCTTCCCAGATAGATTTGAGAAAGCATATGTTGAAGAATTAGATCACTTTATAGATGTCATACAGGGTGAGAACTTATTACTCCTTTCGAAAATAATCGTTTTTATCCTATAACTATACAATTATCCGTGTGATAACATCCCGTATGATATTTTTTATGATATCACATAGTTATTTTTAGAACATTGATATAATGCGGTTATTTTTAGAAACTTGCATTTCTGTTAGAAAAATCTACGAACATGACAAATAGAGGTTTAGAAGATAAATGTAATACGTTCTTAGTGTATTGTATGGAAAAAATATCTAACTCGGTTGTGAGAATTGGTAATTGTCTCGGCAGAGCCTCGCCAATTATCAATTTTCCCAACCTCGTTAGATATTTTTTCTCATACAAAACACTGAGTACGTATTATATATTTATATACTTTAGAGGAACAAATAATGTCTCAATTTTGAAAATTCGATCCGATATTGAAGATTCCCAGATTTTAGAGAAGAAAACAACACAGACATCCTTCTCACTATCTCTCACAAACAGTGTGTCTTAAACCTAGGATATATGGCATAAAACATTGGCATAAGACCCTTTTTTAAAATACTTCAAGTTATTGTGCCAACTTCATACTTAGCTCTATTTTATAGGGTACTGGAACTTTAATTCAAATAAAGCACTAATCCTTAAAAATCTTGAACTCCCAAACCATTTTACTTAAAACTTTGTTATTTTGTATAAATCATATTCCTGGGACCATTAGGCGAAAAAGTGTGCTAGAATGACAATAAGGCGTATTTTGGAAACTTGGATTTCAAAAAAGGTGGCACCACCAACAAGCTTCTCTTTCTAGACTTCAATTGATTGATTGATTGATTGATTGATTGATTGATTGATTGATTGATTGATTGATTGATTGATTGATTGATTGATTGATTGATTGATTGATTGATTGATTGATTGATTGATTGATTGATTGATTGATTGATTGATTGATTGATTGATTGATTGATTGATTGATTGATTGATTGATTGATTGATTGATTGATTGATTGATTGATTGATTGATTGATTGATTGATTGATTGATTGATTGATTGATTGATTGATTGATTGATTGATTGATTGATTGATTGATTGATTGGAGTTTTACGCCGCTTTCAAATTTTTTCTACAGATATATCTCGGCGGCTGGAGCACCTAACAATGGATTCCTGGTATTTCTCTCACCAGTACAACAATCATATCCTTCCCTAGCCTCCAGCTGAGGAAATACATTATGGTTATTCACAAACATAATGACATAGAATTAATTTGATAATGGCTGGAACAAGAGAGGTGATTTTAAATATTGCAGGTACTTTAATAGAGGCATGATAGATCATTTACTGATAAATCGGGTAAACTTGAATTTCATGATTATCGATCTTATGAAATCTAGTTCGGGAAAATCTCCACACATAAGGTAACACATCGCTAATGACGATCAGAAAGTCATAGACACGGCTTTATTAAAGCCGTGGCTTCGACCCTCTACTCGGCCAACGATGGTGGGCAGTAGGGGTCAGGTTTCCACCAGTAACAGTCGTACAAAAGAGGGAACGCAACCCCCATTCACCACAACAGTTCAGAAATCGATGTATTTTGTTGTTATAATCATTATTATTATTATACTTAGACTTCAAAATGTTGATTGCCTGCACTAGTATCCAATTGTATCGATTACGCCTTTAAGTGAAAAGTTATAACGTGTGCAATAAAGCTATTTAAGAACAAAAATCTTACATATTAATATTTTGTCTAATTTTTTGGTATAAAAAAAGGAATAATAAATACTTTTTCTCCAAAGATCGATAGCTTTTCATTGCTGAACAAGCGAAAGTATTTTTCCACAGGGAGGGGGAATGTGTTTTGTCCAGTCAATCAAAGAAAATTCGATCTATTACTAAATTAAAATAAAACTACATTTTGTCTAAGTATATATAGAGTGCATTATTCAAAGACATGTACAGTAAAAAACATCGTGAAATTGATATTCATCTCAATCAAAACCATCCTAAATCGCTCGCTCAGCGCTCCAATCATTCATTCCAAACACTCACTCATATAATTCAAAAACGCTCAAACCCATTGAAAAATATAGAATCAAAAACGTAATTCAAAATAAATTTTGATTGAGAAAAATCGCGATTTCGCTGAGATAAATAAACTTGAAAGCGTCTCAAAGGTTCTTGAAGAAATAGGAAGCTATGTATAGAGTTTGAATGCATTTTTTTATTAAAGGCAGGTAATCAATATCGCAACTTTTGTTCATCCTGAACAAAATTTGCGATAAAGGATTACCTCCCATTAAATTCACTCAAAACTCGCTCCACACACTCATTCAATTTCATTCCTAAATCATTCCTAAATCATTCACCTTGTCAATTTCACGATGTTGTTAACTGTAGTCTACTTTTTTTTATCTTATTTTCAGGAAAAGATAAACTCTTCATTCCGAGAGAAGCGAGCGAACGGGTAGCCCATGTAACTGACGCTTTACGAGAATCTTTTGAAACTGGTAAAATCGTAAATCTGAAAAATAGACTGAGCGGCTGAAAATACTGTTAAACCGACAGGGTTTTTGTCATTTGTTTTACAAAAAGGATTTTGTTCGTTAATGATTTATTATGAATCAAAGTGAGTTTCCGATGGATGATGACTATAATTTCAACACCAAAACAGCGAGATTATAACTCAATAAGTTGACACTACTCAAGCCAATTAAGTCACGAAATTTACAATGTAAATGATTCGTTCATAGAACAATTTCGCAATGGACTTGAATAAATGGTACTAAGGAGTTTTGGAAGAGTTTTAGGGAGATTACATGATTTACTGTGAGATATAGAGAATAACATGTAAGTGTCTAAAAATAACAATGTTATCTGGTCAATATTGGGGGAATTTATCATGACGAAGCTTTGCCTCGTCATGATAATTTCTCACAGCCGAGACCTGATAACATTGATATTTTAAGACACTTACATGTTATTCTATTTATCATGCAATCATGTTTCACCACTTAATCATAGTAAACCTTTAAAAATCAAAGAAATTCATGTGAACGTTTATGCAAATTGTTTCTAAAAATAGACTGCCTGATAACATGTCATGTTATCAGATAGGCGATATCAGGTCAATACAGGCTTCGTTGTGTGATAAAAAATAATATGTAATTTTCGTTCTTTTGAACGGCATTAACGGTATTATTTTTTCGCTCTTTAAATTAAATATGCCGACTTTTAAATAACTAGGTTTATGAGGTATCGCGGACCAAACCCCCGTATTCTATTTGACATTCCCTCATCCGTGGAAGACAAATAACGCATATTAAAATGACTTTTGTCGAATGTTCGATTGCAGTGGGTCGAGCCTGGATTCGAACTCATGACCTAGTTGTGTAAATGCAATGATGGAATTGAAGGGAAAAAGAGGCGGAAGATATAGAAGATAATGAATGAGTGGTCAGTGATACCGAGTTTATTAAACGAGTCTTCTATAAATAGATAAAAAACGAGGCTGCGCCGAGTTTTTATTTGTTTAAGATGACGAGTTAAGCAAATTTGGTGTTTTATGAGCACAAATTTAATATTCTATTTTAAATAAGACCAAAATTTTAGCTACAAATCGAGGAAATTCTAGAAATTTACCCATTCAAGTTTTCCGCGAAAAATCTTATGTCCTCTGCGAAATAACAGTATCAATTGCTACGCACCGTCAACACGTCATTTGTCTATTTGACTTTGCGTAGATCAGAATGTAAGAAATACATGAAAGCAGGGTATTAATCTTTGGTATTTTCACTGGTTTGACGATGGGTTAATCAAATGATCATCTGCCGTTATTTCACGAAAATCGAACGAAAATCACAAAAGAAAACCGCTATAATATCACAAGAAGATCCAGTAGCACCGAATTGCAAGTAAGACAAAGCCTCGTCCAATTATTGTGAAGTTCTCTTTTTATAAAACAAAGGAACTAGTATTAAGAAAATACAGAGAAATGATGAAAGAATACAGAGAACAGCAAGAAGGACCACAGCCTAGTTCCGTGCGTGTTAGTGAAGACTTCGTTAAGAGGGTTTCCGATGTCCGCGGGAAATTATTCCCCTTTATGAAAGACTGTATCGCAAATGGAGATCGTGCCTTCCTACGATATGACAAACTTATCATAAACGATGTTGTCCACGTATACGACTACGATGCTAAACAGCCAGTTGCCTTATAGCGTGTCGGCCATAGCTCACGTTATGATATATTATTACAAAGGTCAAATATCTCTAGTAACAGTGTGATTAGTAGTCTCAAGATATGTAGTTACAATATTAGGGGCCTACGAAAAAAGATGTTCAATACTCATTTTATAAACTATTGTACTAAATTCGATATAGTTGCCTTTGGTGAAACTTGGAAGTCAGAATTAAATAATGCGAATGACGATCTTAAAGGTTATAAAAGTTTTCATTGTATAAGAAAAAAGAAAATTAAAGCACTCCGCAATTCTGGTGGTGTTTCTGTATACGTAAAAGAGAGATTGGTATCAGACGGCAAAATTAGACGAATATTCGCAAATTTTGCCGATTGTATCATTCTGTTATTTGAAAAGGAACTTTTTGCCTTGAATTCAAGTATCATTATGGTTTTCGCTTATGTTTCACCAGAACATTCAACTATTTACGAGGATGGTAATCAAAATGGCATTGATATTTTATCAGAACAAATATTAATGGTATCATCAAAATACCAAAAATGCCCATATTCTACTTGCTGGCGACTTAAATGCAAGAATCGGAAATGAATTAGACTTAATCGAAAATGACGATTTGAATCATATTTTCCAGAATAATGTATCTTATGACTACCCATCAGATTTGTTTAATTTAAAAAGAGTTTCTAAAGATGTAAAGGTAAATAGTTTCGGCCTTACACTTCTGGAAATGTGTAAAACTTTTGATATACACATCCTTAATGGTAGATGTAAAGGCGATAATAACGGAGAATTTACTTGTAATGCAAAATGACGGCAAAAGTACTGTTGATTATTTCATTGCATCTAGCGAGCTTTTCGAAAATATTTCCAATTTTAGCGTTGGAGAAGAAACATTCTCAGATCATTTCCCACTGGAATGCATTCTTAATTTCTGTAAGCTCGAGCCCTCAACCTATACCTTCAAAGAAATATTACAAATACAAATGGGATGAAAATGAAGAATTAAACTTCTATACTAAATATCAGTCCCTATTCAACCAGTTCACAATTAACTTACATAACGTAGGAATTGATATAATGCTTAAAAAATTTCAAGATATTTTCACAATTGCCGGTAAAGAATTGAAAGTAAACGGTGTTCAAACGAAGACGATTAATAAAATATACCAACCAGAGTGGTGGGATGAAAAATGCCGAATATTAAAAAATCAAAAAGTATGTGCTTTACGTAAATATAGAAAGTCAAATAATGAGCATAATTTTTATCTATATAAAACAATCAAAAACAGATTCAAGGCCAAATGCAGGCAAAATTTAAAACTTTCACAACTGAAAAATAGAGACACCTTAGTAAAAGTTCGTAAAGATGCGGGCGCCTTTTGGCGTAAAATTAAATATTCGACTTGTTCTAAACAGAATTTACCGATCAGTACAAATACATGGTATAATCACTTTAGTGATTTATTTAAGCCGAAACCTTCAAAGAATATAAAAAATATCCTAAGTACTATCGTACTTAATACAAATTGTGATGAATTAAATATACCCTTATCAGAAAGTGAAATTTTAAACTCAATCGCTAATCTCAGCAAAAATAAAGCGCCTGGGCCAGACGGAATTTGCTCAGAAATGTTTATTGTACGAAAAATATAACATCCTTATTTCTTACAGACTAATTTAATCGTATCTTTGGTAGTTGCAATTTCCCTTGTGACTGGGGTCAAAGTTTAATTGTGCCAATTCACAAAAAGGGGTCAACTTTAGATCCAGGAAATTATCGCGGTATCTCCCTAATTAACACAATAAGCAAAGTCTTTATTGGTATTTTATCAAAACGTCTGACGAATTGGACTGAAAGTAATCGAATTATACATGAATCACAAGCAGCCTTTCGTAAAAATTACAGTGTAATTGACCAAAGTTTTACTCTATACTCAGTCATACAAAAATACTTATCAAAAAAGAAAGGGCGTTTCTATTGCCTATTTGTTGACTTCTCAAAAGCTTTCGATAGTATAGATCATGACAGACTTTGGGATGCACTTACAAGAAAAGGAATAAATGGGAAATTTTTAAATATATTTAAGTCTATGTATGGGAAACTATTTTCGTCTGTTAAAGTTGAAAACAATAACAATACTTATCTATCAAATTCATTCAAATGTTCGATTGGGACCCGACAGGGCTGTTCTAGTTCCACGACAATTTTTTCCCTATTTATCAACGACCTAATTGAATTGATTAAATTAAGATCAAATCAAGGAAATTTCATTGACGATGAAATTGAAGAACTATTTTGTTTACTCTTTGCTGATGACGTCGCCTGTATTTCTGATACGGTAAACGGATTACAGAATCAAATTGAATCCCTTGAATTATTCTGTGACTATACCGGAATGAATGTAAACATAGATAAAACTAAGATAATTGTCTTTCGAAACGGAGGTATTCTGTCTAAACACGAAAAATGGTATTTCAAAGGGACTATTATTGATACAGTGAGTTATTATAAATATCTGGGAACCTTTTTTAGCAGCAGACTAAAATGGTCAAAATCTTTAATTTCACAAGCAGCTCAAGCGAAAAAGGCATGTATGTCAATCCTTAAATTTCAATACAGATTTGGCTTCTTTCATGCAGCTGATGCATTCAGAATCTTTGACTCTATGGTCCAACCAATTTTATGTTTTGGAGCCGACATATGGGGTTATACGTTTTACAATGTGGTCGAACAAATTCATTTACAATTCTGTAAAAGAGTATGTAAACTTAATAAAAATACCCCCGATCACCTTGTTTTAGGAGAATGCGGTCGATACCCATTGGCTGTAAACTATATTACTCAATGCGTAAAGTACTGGACGAAACTTCTCACAATGCCAAATGATAGATATCCTAGACACTGCTACTTAATGCTAAAAAACTGGATGAAAATGGACGAAAAACTTGGGCATCGCACATAAAACTGCTTTTATTCGAACATGGTTTTGGTTATGCCTGGATATCTCAGGAAATCGGAGACGCAAATATATTTCTTAAATTGTACAAACAAAGAATCAAAGATTTATCCTTGCAAAGATGGTTATCAAAATTAACGAATGTCCAAAAGCAAATTATTATAAAACGTATAAGACACAATTAGATGTTGAAAAATATTTATCTATTAATTTACCATACCCACTGAAACGAATTTTATCAAATTTCAGATGCTCTAATCATGCACTGGCTATTGAAAAAGGGCGCCATGAGAATATTGATCGCCAATTCAGAATATGTAAATATTGTTATAAAAGGAATGTCTACACGATAGAAGATGAGCTCCACTTCTTATTAATCTGCCCAATGTATTCTGAAATACGCAATATATATTTTCCAAAAAAATGGATTGACTTATTTCCCACTAAACATAATTTCTGTATGATAATGAGCAGTCGTAAAACAAGCGATATTTTTTTAAATCGAAAAAGTATTTTGCGGAATACTCTGTTGTTAAAATTTAAAAAGCTTGTCTTTGCGTTCAATATGATTTTATTCGCGAAACGTCTAAGAAATTTTACCCCAATTTCATTTGTACGTATTGGAAAAACAGGACTCATTTCAAAACGTTCGAAACAAGTTTGGTTTCTGAATACAGGAAACGAAATTTATCAAGTATCTATTTTCATTCTTAAGCACATAATTTACTTTTCATGTTTACTTTTTGAGTGATATCTTTTTCTCTGAGGAAATGAGATACATAACAACAATCGTGTATTAGAATTAATTAACCGGATAGACTATTTTCAATTTCCATGGGAGCACGAAATGTCTTTGAACCCTATAAATACGCTCCGATCAGCAGTTTACTACACAAGAAGGATTTGAGTCCTTGTATTAGAAATTTGATTTCGAAAATGTATGAGAGATATATTGGATCTGTCATGCGATTTTTTTTTTGATAAGCTGTGTCGAGATTTGAAAAGTTATTTAGCGACCTTAGCAAAAGAAATCAAACTTTTAGCTCATCGTCTTGTATGCGGCATACAGTTAACAACATCGTGAAATTGACAAGATGATTGATTTTGGAACGATTTTGGAATTCAATTGAGTGAGTTTGTGGAGCGAGTTTTGAGTGAGTTTAATTGAAGGTAATCCAATATTGCAAATTTTGTTCAGGATGAACAAAATTGGCAATATTAATTACCTCCCTTAAAAAATTAGCATGTACGTTCTATAAATAGCTTCCTATTTCCTTTAGATCTAATCAGACGCTTACAATTTCAATTAATTTAGTGAAATCCCGGCTTTTTTCACAGCTATTTTTATTTTAAACGAAGCTGTTGCTATATATTTTTCAGTGGGTTTGGAGCGTTTTTGATCGACTTGAGTGAGTGTTTGGAATGAATGAATGGAGCGCTGAGTGAGTGATTTAGAATGGTTTTGATTGAGATGAATGTGAATTTCACGATGCAACTAACTTTATGTTTCTTATTGGTTGGTATAGTTTAGAACATTTTCAATTGACAAGATGAATGATTTTGGAATGAATTTGGAATAAAATTGAATGAGTGTGTGGAGCGAGATTTGAGTTAAATTAAAGGAAGGTAATGCAATATTGCTAATCTTATTCAATATGAACAAAATTAGCGATATTTTTTACCTCCATTAAAAGATGTATACGTTCTTTCTGTTTGTGTGACTTCGTCGACCAATCAGACACTTTTAATTACACATCAGCATCAACTCAACTCAATATATCTTTAATTGACACCCAGGTAAAGCATGTATACAACAAGATTATATACAAGCCAATGAGGTTGTAGAATAATTTGATTGATTTGAATTAAATGTTGATCTTTTTAATAATTTTGAAATGTTTCTAAACCTTTTGAAGCGATTTTGAATGGATTGAGTGAGTGTTTAGAATGAATGAATGAATGGAACGCTGAGTGAATGATTTAGAACGATTTTAATCGAAATGATTATCAATTTCACGTTGTTTTAAACTATTATCTCCATAGTTCTTCTTTTCTACAGTTAAAAATGCTAATGGGAATTGGAACTCTATGATCTAATTTAGATGTTGTTTCCTCAGCTCATTAACAAGATATCAAACCCGGATATCAATTACATTTAAGGAAACAAGTCGCCTTTTCTTAATGAGATCTGAAATAAAGAATTGGCCCCGATTATTCAAAAAAGAATAAAAAAGAAGATTTTTTTTTCATATCTAGAAAGAATTTAGCATTAACTAAGTGACTCAGGTCGTATCTAAATCTCTAGTTCATGGCAGTGACCATTTTTATTGTTAAGTCTTAATGGAGATGAAATATTTCTGTTTGAATTTGAATCTATTTTGATCTAGGACCGTTGTTTCGGAAAAAAAGTGGCCGACACAGATTTTATTGCAGTTAAATTGTGGTCGCTGATTCACCTTCGTATCTCACAACAGTTATAGAAATGACTTTAAATGTCGGATGGCCGAGCTAGGATCTTAACATAAGACCACAGGACTGACATCCAAATGCGTCACCGCTGGGCTAGCTCGACTCGAAAGCATACCGTAAATAGACATGTTGTTGAACAACAAAACCCAATTTGATAAAAATATTAAGACCGATTCAAACACTTTACATTTAAAAAACAACGTGAAATTGACAAAATGAACGATTTTGGAATGAATTCGGAATGATTTTGAATGAACGTGTGGAGCGAGTTTTGAGTGAAATTCAAGGGAGGTAAACCAATTTCAATAATTTTGCTAAAGATGAACAAAATTAGCTATATTAATTACCTCCCTTTAATACAATATACGTAATTTTCTGTTTGTGTTTCTTCATTGACCAATCAGACACTTTAATATCCACACTAGTCAATAAAATTGTAGAATAAATTGATCAACTTGATTTAAATGTGGATCGTCTCGGCCAATTTCGAAATGTTTTCTAAAGATTTGAGTTAGTGTTCGGAATGAATGAATGGAGCGTGACTGAGTGATTTATCTTGGTTTCGATCGGAATATCAGTCAATTTCACGATGGTTTTTAACTGTACGTTGTTTTTGTCTCTTCCGATGATTTAGTTAAACAAAAGATCGTTGGCCATGGTTTATTTGAGAGAAAAAAAGGCCTGAACATTTCTTTGCTCAACTGACCGAAGGCGAGTTGATGACGTGTTCGTCGTACGTCCGTCCGTCCGTTCGTGTGTAAACTTTTCTTAAGTATGACCCCGCATTGTTTCCAACCGACGCTTGAAAAAAGTTATTGCAGCTCTCGTCGTTTTTCTCCCACCAATGGGGATTATGTTGGAACGCCTAAATTAAATGGATAGATGGTGGCTTGGATTCAATGTTGATGTAGTAGTGATGTGGGTGCACCGGCCCGCGCCATATCACCGCAATACTGTCGAATGTGGTTTTCAACACAATATCAACAATTTATTCAAATACTTTATGGACCTTTTTAGACACACACTGTCGACAGGATTAAACAAATAGTTAAAATGATTTAAAATCTATGATTAAAGATAAGATTCCGCTACAAAGGAACGACACTGATTCTAAAAATCAGGAGAAAAAATATTCAAAAGCATATCATGAAATGAATGAGTAGAATTTACATTTGCAATCAATTTCAGATAAAGGATAATTCAATAATATTTGTAGAAAAAAAGGTAGCAATTTCCAGCTTTGGGCCAAACGTAATGAATATTTCTGACATTTTAAAATTATTTCAAATTAAAGATAAGGGAACCGTCTCTTGAATTTAAATAAGAATAGCGTTAAGAACCAGCGGGTTAATAGAATTTAGAAATAAGTTGTTTGATAAAGTAAACAATACAAATGTACATCAGGTTAAGTCCTTTAATTTATAATTTGTGACCCGTCCAGCGAAAGGGAACCATTTGGGAAGTGCGTAAAGTATCGATCCTTGTCAGACTGCGCGGATTGCGCAGCCCGACAAGAGTGGAAACTTTTTGCACTTTACTAATTTTCTTAATCTAGAGTAATCAATTTACCTTCCCGTGAAAGAATATTTGAAATGCGTCCTCCGGTTGGCATGTCGAAGAACAAAACTCGTTTTCAAATATTTACTTTGCAAAGTTCCCAGATGGTCCGTTCTCGGGTGACGGGTTACGCATACATACATGCTTACTGCTTTTCTCTACATTTGATCTTGACTGATGTCCTTACATGTACAGTTAAAAACGTCGTGAAATTGACAAGATGAATGATTTTGGAATTATTTAGGAACAAATTTGAATGAGTGTGTGGAGCTAGTTTTTAGTGAATTTAATGGGAGGTTATCCTATATCACAAATTTTGTTCAGGATGAATAAAATTAACGATATTGATTACCTCCCTTTAATAACAATGCATAAAAGTTATATGCAAAGCTTTCTATATCTTCAAGAACTTATGAGACGCAAAAAATTTGAATTATATCAGTGAAATCGCGATTTTTCTCTTTCAACATTTATTTTTCAATGGGTTTGATCGTTTTTGAATGATTTGAGTGAGTGTTTGGAATGAATGAATGGAGCGCTGAGTGAGCGATTTAGAACGGTTTTGATTGAGGTGAATGTCAATTTCACGATGTAACTAACTGTATAGTTGTGACCGATACAAAGGACTTGCCACGAGAATTTGACAAAGAATATGAAACGACCCTACCATTTACAATTCAAAAGATACGGTTAGTGTTGAAATGAATATTTTGTAAAACAAGTGACCTTGCTAAATGACCTTGACTGATGACCTATACCTTGACATAGTGCAGGGAATTGTCACAAGCAATAGTGTGTGGGATATGAAGGTTATGTTACTTCCATAGCCAAAACTATGGCTAGTGTTAAAGTTTGAACAAAATTAGCGATATTGGATTACATCCCTTTAGTTTCGCCAAATTCTTACTCATTCCACTCATTCAATTTCATTCCAAATCATACAAAAAGAATTCACCTGGTCAATTTCTTAATATTACTAACTGTATATATTTATCATCTACCATCCTTAAAGAAGTATTTATGAGAATATTTTAGATAAAGGATCATTTCATTTCTTTCATAGAATTATGTAGCGATTTTTCAGCTTCAGGGCAAACGTGATGATTATTCTTGACACTTTCAAAATTAATTCAATTCCAGGAGTAGGAAAATGCCTCTTGAATTTCAAGAAGAAACAAATTTAGCTATTCCAACAGATTTTAAGTGAACTAAAACAACAGTGCGTGACATTTCCAACATTTGATTTGTGCGAAACGTTAAATTTAAAGTTTAAGTTTTGTGTATAGTCTTGTTTTACTTATACCTATTCACATGACTTTACACTTTAACCCTCGATCACCGAATTGCAGGTCGGCTATCAAAGCCTTTTGACTTACAACTCTCACAGGCACCCATTGGGAGGAGCAACGTGTAGTAAATTCTTTGCTCAGAAAAATTCCCGTAGTCTGGTCGGGATTCGATCCCTGGACCTTTCGATCCGAGAGCCACCATCCTAATCACTAGGCCAAGGACTCCACGTTAAGACTCAGACCAGTCTGTGCAGTCGCACAATCTAATCAGAGTCTTCACTACGCACTAAATAGAATCGCTTTCCTTAAGTCGCTGTTCTCAACCCATAATAAATTACCTACCATGCATTGCGTGATTATCCTGACTGCTCAACGTCTGTTGAAAATATTACGCACAGGCTCGAAAAGCAGCATTTTACATCGGCTGTTGTTCATCGGTCAATTTATCCGGCATTTCTTTATTGACTAAGCTGAAATTAGATTTTTACATATTGATTCTATAGTATGGACTTTTTTCTCTTTCTGTTTTCTCCTACTGTTGTTTTGAACAGCATTGTATTTTCTTAAACAACTTTCGTTCATTATTTGAATGAAACATGGACCGGGTCCTTGTTTACTCAAGTCTGAAAGAAATCTCCAAGACAATTATATCGAAATGAATATATATATATATATATATATATACTCTTTCGGATTTAATTTACCGAAAATACATTTTTTAAAAAGTCCGAGGGGACTTTGTCTGAAAGTTTAATATATTCACTGATTTTTTTTCTTAGTTTAAGCTATTCATGAAAATACTTCCGTACACAAATATTATTCTCAAGATTTCTCGAGTTTGACTCCTGGAAGCCGCTACGGATCTAGGCTCGTCCAAACATTAGGCACGAGTTCGTTTCAAGGAAGTAGATTATCCAAACCGATGTAAATTAAATAGCCTGAAATCAAATAAAAAATTATTTCACGGTTTGTTTAATCTCGATAAAGTTAAGAAAATTTGTCAAAAACTATCAAATTATCCTGCTATTGTATTGGCTGGTGTAATTTTAAAGAGTCTGGTTGTTCCATAAAGACACACAAACAGAAACTGACGTATATTTTATTAAAGGGAGGCCATACTTATCGCTTATTTTGTTCATCCGGAACAAAATTAGCGATATCAGATTACCTCCCTTGAATTTCACCAGAGACTTGCTCGACACACTCACTCAATTTCAATCCAAATCATTCCTGTATCATTCATCTTTTCAATTCCATCATGTTGTTAACTGTATCACAGACAAATCGGACATTTTTAAACCCCCGTATTCTACTTAATTGAATGATTGTTTGAATAGGGTTTACGCCGCTTTCAACATTATTTCAGCTATATCGCGCGAATGAAACACCTAGCAATGGATTCCTCGTATTTCTCTCACCAGTAAGGATAGAACTGAAGGGAAAAAAGAAAGTTATTGGATTATCAATCCTTAGAATCTACAGATTAAATATTAGAATATAACTGTTTGTTTCTGTGTAAGATTTATTGAAAGTGCGACGTTTTGCACATGATTGCTAGGTACCGACATGGCGTCATTTATATTTTTGACTATGAGTATATCATAAGGCTGAAATGAACGAAAGCAGTCCGGTGTTCAGGATGTAAAAGCGCTTCGCAAGCGCTTTGAGATGATACCCCGCTTTGCACGTGCACATACGTGCAAAGCGAAATATCATTTCGAAAGCGCTTCGCTAACGTTTTCATTCTGAACGCAGGGCAGGGTATAAATCTTTGTTAATTTCACCTGTTTGGCAATGGGTATAAAAATGATTATCTGTCATTATCTCTCAGTTATCCATCGAAAAAGCCCACAGAAAACAGGTTTGATATTACACGGAGACCATGGTAGAAAATTCTTACGTCTTTTTCGATCTTGGAGTATCATCCCTACGAATTTTATTCCAATTTTTTTCTTCTGATAAAAAGGATGTTTATTGTAAAATAAAATATCTAAAATTATTGGAATTATCTTGAGATTTCTTAAGAGGCATTTCGGCCTCCTAATGAAGGGTTCATGGGTTCGATCCCCGACGGCGGAATAATTACTTACTGAAATTAAAATTATGCGTGGAATTTGGTGTTTAACTTTATTGAAAACTGTGTCACCTTTGCATGCTACATTTTTTGAATAATTCAAACTATTGTCGAATTCTCGTTATTAAATCCAGGGATAAATTTGAAAAGTCCAGCTCTGCGTTCAGAGTAAAAACATTCGCAAATAGTTTGGGAAATAATCCAACGCTTTTTATTTGTACAGCTAGTTACGTCGTGAAATTGATATTCATCCAAATCAAAACCGTTCTAAATCGCTCACTCAGCGCTTCATTCATTCATTCATTCATTCATTCATTCATTCATTCATTCATTCATTCATTCATTCATTCATTCATTCATTCATTCATTCATTCATTCATTCATTCATTCATTCATTCATTCATTTATTCATTGCAAACACTCACTCAAACCATTCAAAAAGGCTCAAAATAACTAAAAAAAAATAAGACCAACAACTACCTTCAAAATGACTTAAGCAAAGACCAATTTCACTGATATTATTGAAATTTTAAGCGTCTGATAGGTTCTTGAAGAAATAGGAAGCTATTTATTGAATTCATATGCATATTTTATTGAAGGGAGGCAATAGATATCGCTAATTTTGCCCATCCGAAACAAAATGAGCAATGTTAGATTACCTCCTTTGAATTTTTATCAAAACTCGCTCCACCCATTAATTTAATTACATTCCGAAAATCATACTAAGATCATTCACCTTGTCAATTTCACGATGTTCTTAACTCTATATAAAAAGCTGGGTATCATTTCAAAACGTTCGAAACAACTAAGGTTTCTGAATGCAGGAAACGAAATGAACCAAGTATCAATTTTCATTCTTAAGCACATAATTTACTTTTCATGATACTTTTTGAGTGATATCTTTGTCTCTGAGGAAATGAGATACATAACAACAATCGTGTATTGGAATTAATTAGCCGGATAGACTATTTTCAAACCCCCTGGGAACACGAAATGTCTTTGAACCCAATAAATACGTTCCGATCAGCAGTTTTCTACATAAGATGGATTTTAGTCCTTGTATGAGAAATTTGATTTCGAAAATGTATGAGAGATATATTGGATCTGTCATGCGATATTTTTGATAAGCTGAGTTGAGATTTTAAAGTTATTTAGCGACCTTAGCAAACGAAATCAAACTTTTTGCTCATCGTCGTGTATACGGCATATGTTTCTTATTGGTTGTTACAGTTAAGAACATTGTTAAGATGAATGATTTGGGATGATTTCGAATGAAATTGAATGTGTGTGTGGAGCGGGTTTTGAGTGAAATGAAAGTGACGAAATCCAATATCGCTAATTTTCTTCAAGATTAAGAAAATAAGCGGTATGTATAACCTCCATTCAAAAAATATACGTTCTTTTCTGTTTTTGTGACTTCGTGGACCGATCAGACACTTTTAATTACACATCAGCCAATACGATTGAAGAATGATTTGATCGATATGAATTAAATATTGATCGTTTTTGACGATTTCGAAATGTATTTAAACCTTTTGGAGAGATTTTTAATGGTTTGAATGAGTGTTTAGAATGAATGAATTAATGGAGCGCTGAGTGAACGATTTTGATCGAAATGAATATCAATTTCGCGATGTTTTAACCTGTTATCTCCATAATTCTTCTTTTCTACGGTTAAAAAAACTAATGGGAAATGGAACTCTATGATCTAATTTAGATGTTGTTTCCACAGCTCATTAACAAGACATCAAACCCGGAACATCAATTACATTTAAGGAAACAAGTCACCTTTTCTTAATGAGATCTGAAATAAAGAATTGGCTCCGACTATTCAACCAAGATTATAAAAAAGAAAGATTTTTTCATATCTAGAAAGAATTTAGCATTAGCTAAGTAACTCAGGTTGTATCTAAATCTCTAGTTCATGGCAGTGACCATTTTATTGTTAAGTCATAATGGAGATGAAATATTTCTGTTGGAAATTAATTTAATTTTATTTTGGGCCGTTGTTTAAGAAAACTGTTTTTCTATATTGTTAAATGCCACTTTTAACAGTATTGCAGTTAGACTGTAGTCACTGATGCACCTACACATAATTTTCTGTAGTTTATCACAACAATACAACCCCATCACTTCATATCTTTTCATCCGAGCCACTAGCTACTCATCCTACTTAGGCGTTCTTTTGTCATATATCATTTGGCGGGAGATACATACCGCTTATCGCAATGACTTTTTTGTCAAATGTCTTATGGCCGAGCTGGGATTCAAACACAAGACCACAGGATTGACCTTCAAATGCGGAACCGTTGAGCTAGCTCGACTCGAAAGTAAACAGTAAATAGACACTGAGTTGTTGAACAACAAAGCTCAATTGAATGAAAATATTCAGGCCGATTCAACCTTGTACAGTTACACCCGGGGTAACCCGATGCAGGGAACTCGGAGGATACCAGAATTTGGAGGTAAACAAAGAAAGACAGATGCAACAATGGTCTGTATTTTTCACTTATTATCACTGAAAAATAAGATAATCAGGATGCTGCAAAGTTTTAAACATTTAGTCAAGCAATCCAAAGACGTAATTATGATAAGAGATGAAAGATGTCAGTTATGGTTAAATGAGAAAATTGAATTTAATTTAGAGAGTTGTGATGAATTTGATTTAAACTACACAATATGCTCAGTATTATTGACAAATCATGCATAAATTTCAAAGAATTGAACTGCATTAAAAGTATACGGTTTATTCTCAAAGGAAAATGGATTTTCACTGTAAAATATGTAAAAATATCAATGTTTGGAGGAAATTAGATTTGGAAATGTCACATTTTATGATACAGGATACTCTGAGGTAAGATGGTGGGAGTTAAGAGTAAGCCGATTTAATGATAATGGTGAACTAAGACGATAATTGTAATGCAGTCATGTTTGATCTTCCATATTTTAAGAATGTACAGTTTAGTGACGTGGTGAAATTGAAATTTATCTCAACCAAAACCTTTCTAAATTGCTTACTCAGCGCTCCATTCATTCATTCGAAACATCCACTCAAAACTATTCAAAATCGCTCCAAAATCATTACAAAAATCAACAACTTTATTTATTAGAAAAAAACATGAATAAAGCTATAGAAAAATTGCTATTTCACTGACTTAATTGAGCTTATATGCGTGTAGTTGATTCTTAAGGAGATGGGAAGCTATTTATAGACCTTGGAATGCATGTTTTACTAAAGGAAGTCAATAAATATCGCCTTTTCTGTACATCCAGAACAGAATTAGCGATATTGTATTATCTCCATTATTTTGCACTTAAAAGCCATTCGTCCTACTGCTTCAATTCCATTCCAAAATCATTCATCTTGTCAAATTTACGATGCTGTTAACCGTACGACTATATTTAAAAGATATTTCGTTATATTCCGTTTATATGTCTTTTCAAGTTCGTTCCGGTCCGTTGGTTTTTTATGGAAGACGTGGAAGCTCGACATGAAGGAAAACTCGGAAATGGCAATTTGAGTTATTTTTTTTCTAATCGCTTGTGTGTACTAAGCATACTTTTGATACGCTAGTTAGCATTTAAATGGGTTAAAGAACAAGTTTTAGTCCAGTCGAATTATTTTAGAGGAGGATACGCATGTAGGACTTATGTAATATATTATTCGGCTGGTAGGAGACTTTGAGGTGCCAGAGAAGAGTGCTCCGTGTAAAGCAACAAATACACCACAATGAAATTGACAATAAAATTTAATCAAAATATAATTCAATGTTTAATGTCGTCAATACATGATCAATTCGACAGTATTATTGTAAATAAACTTTATTTAAGACTATTTAAAAATTATTGTCAATAGTTTTGCCAAATGAAACCGAGCGGTAAGGGGTATCATAAAATGATTATTATTATCCGCCACTGAAGGTAAACGTATATTGGTAACATTTTGCATCGGTCCGTCTATACGTCTATTCATTTTAAACATCAACATTCATTTATGTACGGATTTTCACGCAACTTTCACGGAATGTTTCTGATGATGTGCCGTCTGAAAAAAAGAGAGCCTTCATGTGAATTCCCTTGTTTATACAAGTATACTTATTAATCCACCAGTTATTAATGGATTTGCATTAAAACCGTCAAAGAATGTGTGATATCGTTTGGCTAGGTGTATATGTCACAGTTTGGCGGCATTGTATCACGTCAGGGTACATGGGGATATAGATGTAAAAAAACCTTATTTGTTCAACCCCTTGTTATTGGATGGATTTACCGGAATGTTCCTTTTCATAAGGCCATGTGCACTTTATCGCGCTTTTGTTATATTATGCCGCGTCATGGAAAACCGGCTAATTGATGTTTTAATTCTCTAATTCTTTTGAGTGGATTTAAATGAAACTTTCACAGAATGTTCCGGCTTATTTAACCATGAAGTATTATTGCACTTTGATAATGTTTTGACGTGAAAGAAAAAAAAACGCATCAGTCATATAGAAAGGGAAAATATTTACAATCGGCGAATTTCACGATAAAAATATTTAATCATATTGACGACTTATCCATTGCAGTTCGGAAGACGCAAGCTCTATTTTTCTTTTCAATGTAAAGGTGAAGAGTAGTTATCCAGCTTCAAAAATGTTTATCCTTCATTCAGAGGTGATACCAGTTTTTGACCACAAGGACTGGAACATGAAGCGTCATATCTATTGCTAATTAAACAATGCAAATTGCCAATAATGTTAGGCAAAACACCAATCCTCTATTCTGAAAGAGCAATTACTCATTCCTAAACACTAAAGGCAGATAAAGACGATTACGAAAAAGACGAATTCTCTTTAATAAGAAACCGGAAGAGATGCTCATAAGGACATGGTGTTGGCGCAATATTTTGTTAAAAACTATGAAGTAATCAAAGCGCTAAAAGCGATGAAGGTCTTGTTTATAAAGAGGCAATATGATATTTGAAGGCATGCACTCCATTTTTTAATCTTTTTAGCAGGGCTTTATTAGGCAAGGGAAACCAAGGTTTCCATTAATCTATGGGGGTCGTAAACAACATTCCGAACTCATTTCAAGGGAAATATGTCGAACGGTATGCTCACTATATAGCGCTTAATCCGCAAAACACAGCTTATTCCCAAGGTTTAGATTACTATGCGCGATACTGCTTTGCAGGCAGGCGCAACTCGCGTTTTTATAATTTTAATTGAGTAAATTAGTTTGCTTCTAGTCAGTCAATTTATCCATTCGATCATTAAGTCTAACAATCGTAGTAATGCTTTTTAGGGGCACAAGCTAGTCGGCTCTTTCTTTTACATTGAACTGAATTCCATAAAGAAGTTGTATTTTACCATGGGAACACAAGAAATTGATAGGATCGATTTCTCCCTTTCCCACAATATTGTTCACCATATACTCATACCCCATTATTTTTTAATTTCTACCCGAGATATATATCAAATTACACAAAAACAACAAATGTTAAGACAGGCCAAAATTGTAAAGGGTTGCAAACTGTATACAATTTGTGGGCAAATTAGTAAAATTGGTAAAAGAAAGGGTAAATAATTAAGGAGAAAGGAGAAAATGTTAGTTGGCAGAATTTTCTTCTTTTCCCTATCAGCAATGTATTCCGTCAAGATCAAATATAAAAGCTATGTATCTTTGACACAGCAGTGATTTTGGAAGTGAAAAGTAAAAAAATATCTGGTATACCTGATAAGGATAAGGACATTAGCTGCACTTGCGATATTTCTTGTCAGAAAGAAGCCACTTATCTCAACTGATTGCACCTTTTGCAAAACAATATTTCTTGATATACCCCAAACCAGAATTTGTTCATAGAATGACCTCCTATTTTTTTTTGCAAGTGATAGAAATAATACAATTATTTTTACCCAATGCACGTGAAAAGATACGTCAAACTTTATTACATTGCCATCTACATAGCCTCTTCCGCCAAATCAATAATTCAAGTTCACAAAATATGAGAGTTCCCAGTATCAATCCTCTAAACTCTCGGTATCATTAATTGAAGTTACTCTCAATTCCTAGTATCCAAAAATAATCATACCTGGAGACGTTTCTCGCACAAAAACAAGTAATACTTCCACACACCAGTGAAAAGGGACAGCGAAAATTGAAGAAAAATGACCACATTTTATAACTGATTTGTCGGTGTATTAGAAATGTTCCAAAGTTGGACAAAACTTGACTGCAAACTGACATTGACATGCTAGAAATACGCAATTTCAACTTTAATGATATGACACGCTGTCGTATAGAACGACTAGAAAGTTATCACATACTGTTTCTTAGTTACAGAGGGCAACCGCTTGAAGAAGTAAATACGCCCGATCTTGCCTTTAAATTGAATAATCAATACGGAAATACAGACCTGTGTTGCATCTGTCTTTCTTTGTTTACCTCCAAATTCTGGTATCCTCTGATTTCCCTGCATCGGGTTACCCCGGGTGAGTTAGATATAGGTAGATTTTGCGCGGTGAGCTATGAAATTACTTTTAACAGTTAAATTCCCGTGCTATTCTTTCAAAATAGATAAAACAGGTTTAAACAATACCTAAAAAGATACAAGTTATCTTACAAATGTATTGTATGCTTTTTGAATACACCCGATATACCCGTGGTAATGGACTCAACTCTTAGGTCAGAGCTCAGTTTTGAAAATACACCTATACATAATGAAATCGGCATTCATGACAATCAAAACATTTCTAAATCGCTCAATCAGGAATCCTTTCATTCATTCCAAACATTCACTAAAACTTTCAAAAACGCTCAAAATTAAAAAAAAATATGAGACAAATAAATACATTCAAAATGAATGAAGCAAGAACCAAATCGCAATTTCACTGACATAATTAAATTTCTTAGCGTCTGATTGCTCTTTGACGAAATAGGAAGCTTATTATAGAGTTTTATGCAAATTTTATTAAAGGAAGGTAATACATATCGCTAATTTTGTTCATCTGGAAAAAAAATAGCGAAATTGGATATCCTCCCTTAAATTTTACTCAAAACTCACCCCTCTTACTCATTCAATACCATTCCGAAATCATTCCAAGATCATTCACCTTGTAAATTTCACGATTTTATTAACTGAACGTTGTTTTGATCGCTTCAGATGGTTTAGTTGAACAAAAGATCGCTGGCCATCGTCATTTGAGAGAAATCAATGGCCTGAAATTCAGTCGGGACTGAAGAACACTTTATTCTCCACTGGACGAAGGCGGTGTGTCCGTCGTGCGTCCGTCCGTCCGTACGTTAACTTTTAAGTATTATCCTAAACTGTTTTCACCCGACGTTTGAAAAAAGTCATTGCAGATCTCGTCGTTTATCTCCCACCAATGGTTTGGATTTAACGTTGTTGTAGTGGTGATATAGGTGCACCGTTCCGCGCCATATAACTGCAATACTGTCGAATGTGGTTCTCAACACAATATCAACAATTCGTTCAATACTTTATGTACCTTTTTAGTCACACACTGTTGACAAGATAAAACAAATAGGTAAAATGAACTAAAATCTATGATTAAGACAAGAATCTGCTACAAAGGACAACACTGATTCTTAAAATCAGGGGATAAAATTCAAAAGCATATCATGAAATGAATGAGTTGAGTTGACATTTTCATCTCATTCCAGATAAAGGATAATTCAATATTATTCGTAGAAAAAGGGATGGCGATTTCCAGCTTCGGGCCAAACGTAATGAATATTTCTGACATTTTAAAATTAATTCAATTCAAAGATAAGGAAACCGTCTCTTGAAATTAAGTAAGGAAATAGTACAGAATCATTGGCTTAATAGAATAAAGAAATTAGTTGTTGAATAAAGTTAACCATACATGTGTACCCTAGATTAAGTCCTTTAACCTATAATTTGTGACCCGTCAAGCGAAAGGGGACCATCTGGGAAGTGCGTAAAGTATCGATCCTTGTCAGACTACGCGGATTGCGCAGACTGACTAGAGTCGAAACTTTGAGCACTTTACTAATTTTCTGAATCTAGAATAATCAATCTATCTTCCTGTAAAGGACTATTTGAAATGCGACCTCTGGTTGACCTGTCCTAGAACAAATATCTTTTTCAAAAATTAATTTTACGAAGTTCCCAGATGGTCACTTTTTGCATGGCGGTATACATATACATAGTTACTGCTTTTCACCACATTTGATCTTGACTGATTACTTTACATGTATAGTTGTTAGCTATACAAATGACTTGCCACGAGAATTCACAAAGAAAAGTATTGAATTGATTGAATGGAGTTTAACACCGCTTTCAAATTTTTTTAGTTATATCGCGGAGGCTGGAGCACCTAACAATGGTTTCCTGGAATTTTCTCATAAGTACAACCACCAAATCCTTCCCTAGCCTCCAGCTGCTGCTATCTCACATAGGTCTACGATTATTAACCCACTGGTGAGAGACAAATAGTCGGAAAGAATTAGTGTCGCCATCGGGGATCGAACCCGGGGCCTCTAGGTTGACATTCCGACGCACTACCAGCTGTGCTATGACGGCGACACTCAAAGAAAATGTAACGAGCCTACCATTTTAAATTCAAAAGAATATGTCAGTGTTGAAATTTACATTTTGAAAAAAAACAAGTGACCTTGCAAAAATGACATTGACTTATAACCTTTACATTGGCACACAGCACAGGGAATTGCCAAAAGCAATAGTGTGTGGGATATGAAGGCTATATTACTTTCCGTGCTAAAATTATGGCCAGTGTTTAAGTTTGAACAAAATTAGCGATATTTGATTACCTCCCTTTAGTTTTGCCCAATTCTCACTCATCCCACTAAATTCAGTTTCATTCCAAAATCATTCCAAAAGTATTCATCTAATCAATTTCAAAATTTTTGTAACTTTGTGTGTTTATGTTAAATAAATTATCATCTACCATCCTTTAAAGAGAATTTATGAGAATATTTTAGATAAAGGATCACTTCATTTCTTTCTTAGAATTATGTAGCGATTCCTCAGCCACAGGGCAAACGTAATGATTATTCCTGACATTGTCAAAATTAATTCAATTCCAGGAGTAGGAAAATGCCTCTTGAATTTCAAGAAGAATTAAATTTGGTCATTCAAACAGCTTTTAAGTGAACAAAAACAACAGAGGACAAATGAGCAAGTGCATGACATTTCCAACAATTTTTGTGCGTAACGTTAAAGTTTAAGTTTGGTGTATAGTCTTGTTTTACGATATACGTATTCACACGACTTTACACTTTAAACCCCCCCCATCCCCCCTCCGATCACCGAATTACAGGTCGGTTGTTACAGCCTTTTGACTTACAACTCTCACAGGTACCCGTTTATACACTTGGGTGGAAAGGAGCAACGTGTAGTAAATTCTTTGCTCAGAAAAATTCCCGAGGTCTGGTCGGGATTCGATACCTGGACCTTTCAATCCCAGATCCACCGTCCTAATCACTAGGCCATGGACTCCACGTTAAGACTCAGATCAGTCTGTGCAGTCGCACAGTCTGATCAGAGTCTTCACTTCGCACTAAATAGATTCGCTGCCCTACAGTCGCTATTCTCAACCCATGATAAATTCTCATGCATTGCGTGATTATCCTAACTGCTCAACGCCTTTTCATCACGCATACATAAATTGTTGAAAATATTACGCACAGGCTCGAAAAGCAGCATTTTACCTCGGCTGTTGTTCATCGGTCAATTTATCCGGCATTCATTTATTTACTAAGCTGAAATTAGATTATTACATATTGATTCTATAGTAGGAACTTTTTTCTCTTTCTGTTTTCTACCACTGTCGTTTTGAACAGCATTTATTTTTTTAAACAACTTTCGTTCATTATTTGAATGAAACATGGACTGGGTCCTTGTTTACTCAAGTCTGAAAGAAATCTCTAGGAAAATTATATCGAAATGAATATAAATACTCTTTCGGATTTAATTCACCGAAAAGACATTTTTTTAAAAAGTCCGGGGGGACTTTGTCTGATAGTTTAATATATTTACTTAATTTTTTTCTTAGTTTAAGCTATTCATGAAAATACTTCTGTACACTAATACTATTATCAAGATGTCTCGAGTTTGACTCCCGGAAGCGGCTACGGATCTAGGTTCTTCCCTTGACCATCACATTAGGCGCGAGTTCATTTCAAGGAAGTAGATTATCCAAACCGATGTAAATTAAATAGCCTGAAATCAAATAAAAAGTTATTTCACGGGTTGTTTAGGCCTAATCTCGATAAAGTTAAGAAAATTTGTCAGAAACTATCAAATTATCATGCTATTGTATTGGATGGTGTAATTTTAAAGAGTCTGGTTGTTCCATAAAGACACACAAACAGAAAAGTACGTATACACATGTATTTTATTAAAGGGAGGCCATACTTATCGCTTATTTTGTTCACCCGGAACAAAATTAGCGATATCAGATTACCTCCCTTGAATTCACCCGAGACTTGCTCGACACACTCACTCAATTTCATTCCAAATCATTCCAGTATCATTCATCTTGTCAATTTCATGGTGTTAACTGTATCACTGACAAATCAGATATTTTCAAACCCCCGTATTCTACTTAATTGAATGATTGATTGATTAGGGTTAACGCTGCTTTCAACATTATTTCAGCTATATCGCTTTTCAGGTTTACTCTCTCAGTGAAATCATTGTCTCTGAGGAAATGAGATACATAACAACAATCGTGTATTGGAATTAATTAACCGGATAGACTATTTTCAATTCCCATGGGAACACGAAATGTCTTTGAACCAAATAAATACGCTCCGATCAGCAGTTTACTGCATTAGAAGGATTTTTGTCCTTGTATTAGAAATTTGATTTCGAAAATGTATGGGAGATATATTGGATCTGTCATGCGATTGTTTTTTTCATAAGCTGAGTTGAGATTTTAGAAAGTTTTTTAGCGAGCCTTAGCAAAAGAAATGAAATTTTTAGCTCGTCAACTTGTATGCGGCATGTGTGTCTTATCAGTTGTTTCTGTTAAGAACATTTTCAATTGATAAGATGAATGATTTTGGAATGGTTTTGGAAAGAAATTGAATAAGTGTGTTGAGCGGTTTTTGCGTGAAATTAAAGGGAGGTTATATAATATCGCTAATTTTGTTCAAGATGAACAAAATAAGCGATATTTATTACCTGCCTTTAAAGAATATGCGTTATTATCTGTTTGTGTGACTTCGTCGACCAATCGGACACTTTTAATTACACATTAACCAATACGATTGAAGATAATTTGATCGATTTGAATTAAATGTTGGTCGTTTTTAACGATTTCGAAATGTTTTTAGACTATTTTCAATTCCCATGGGAACACGAAATGTCGTTGAACCCAATAAATACGCTCCGATCAGCAGTTTACTACATTAGAAGGATTTTAGTCCTTTTATTAGAAATTTGATTTCGAAAATGTATGAGAGATATATTGGATCTGTCATGCGATTTTTTATACATGTAAGCGGAGTCGAGATTTTAAGTTATTTGGCGACCTTAGCAAAAGAAATCAAACTTTTAGCTCGTCGTCTTGTATGCGGCATATGTGGCTTATTGGTTGTTATAGTTTAGAACATTTGAACAGTTGACAAGATGAATGATTTTGGAATGGTTTTGGAATTAAATTGAATGAGTGTGTGGAGCGAGATATGAGTTAAATTAAAGGGAGGTAATGTAATATCGCTAATTTTGTTCAAGCTGAACAAAATTAGCGATATGTATTACCTCCCTAAAAACATGTATACGTTCTTTCTGTTTTTGTGACTTCGTCGACCAATCAGACACTTTTAATAACACATCAGCATCAACTCAACTCAATATATCTTTTATTTACACCCAGGTATAGCATGTATACAAAAAGATTATATACAAGCCAATGAGGTTGTAGAATAATTTGATCGATTTTTATTAAATGTTGGTCGTTTTTAAAGATTTCGAAATGTTTTAAAACCGTTTGGGGCGATTTTTAATGGTTCGCGTGAGTGTTTGGAATGAACGAATGGAGTGAATGATTTAGAACGATTTTGATCGAAATGAGTATCAATTTCACGATGTTTTAAATTATTATCTGCATAGTTCTTCTTTTCTACAGTCAAAAATGTTAATGGGAAATGAAACTCTATGATCTAATTTAGATGTTGTTTCCACAGCTCATTAACAGGACATCAAACCCGGAACACCAATTACATTTAAGGAAACAAGTCGCCTTTTCTTAATGAGATCTGAAATAAAGAATTGGCTTCGATTATTCAAAAAAGAATAAAAAAGAAGATTTTTTCATATCTAGAAAGAATTTAGCATTAGCTAAGTAACTCAGGTCGTATCTAAATCTCTAGTTCATGGCAGTGACCATTTTTATTGTTAAGTCATAATGAAGATGAAATATTTCTGTTGGAATTTGAATCTATTTTGAACTATGACCGTTGTTTCGGAAAAAAGTGGCCGACACAGATTTTATTGCAGTTAAATTGTGGTCGCTGATGCACATTCGTATCTCACAACAGAACAACCACATCACTTCATATTTTTTCATCCGAGCCACTATCTGCTCGTCCTACTTAAGCGTACCTTAACCGGTAAATAAATACCACATATCGCAATGACTTTAAATGTCTGATGGCCGAGCTGGGATTTGAACACAAGACCACAGGATTGACATCCAAATGCGTTACCGTTTGGCCATCTAGACTCGAAAGTATACGGTAAATAGACGGTAAATAGACACTGAGATAATGAACAGCATAGCTCAATTTAATAAAAATATTCAGGCAAATTCAAACCTTGTATATGTACGTTGATTTCCGATGATTTAGGTAAACAAAAAGATCCTTGGCCATGGTTTATTTGATAGAAATTAAAGGCCTAAAATGCAGTCAATACTGAAGAACATTTAAATGATCCATTGGCCGAAGGCGAGCTATTGACATGGCTGTATGTCCGTCGTGCTACCGTCCGCACGTCCGTTCGTACGTAAACTTTTCAAAGGACGGCCCAGAATTAGCAAGTTTTCGACCGACGTTTGAAAAAAAGTATTTTTACTAGTTAGAGCGCCTAAATTAAATGAATGCAGTTAATAACATCGTGAAAATGACAAGGTGAACGATATTGGAATGATTTCGGAATGATAATGAACGAGTGAGAGGAGCGAGTTTTGAGAGAAATTTGAGGGAGTTTATACAACGTCGATTATTTTGTTCAGGATGAACAAAATTAGCGATATTTATTACATCCCATAAATGAAATATGCATAAAAGTTCTATAAATGGCTCCATATTTCTTCAAAAACCAATCAGACACGTAAAATTTCACTTATGTCAGTGAAAACGCAAATCGGTTCTTGCTTTATTCATTTTGAAGGCAGTTGTTGAGCTTATATTTTTTAGTAATTTTGGGCGTTTTTGAATGGTTTGAGTGAGTGTTTGGAATGAATGAATTGAGCGCTTAGTGAGTGATTTAGAATGGTTTTGATTGAGATGAATGTCAATTTCACGATGTAACTAAATATAGACGGTGGCTTGGGTTAAATGTTGTTGTAGTGGTGATATAGGTGCACCGGCCCGCGTCATATAACTGCAATACTGTTGAATATGGTTTTCAACGCAGTTTCAACAATTTATTCAAATACTTTATGGGCCGTCTTAGACACTCACTGTTGAGTTAAAAATAAAACAAATAGGTAAACTTAATTAAAATCTATGATTAAAGATTAGAAATTCCTCTACAAAGGACAACACTGATTCTTAAAATCGAGAAAAAATATTCAAAATTATATCATGAAATGAATGAGTTGAGTTTACATTTGCATTCAACTTCAGATAAAGGTTAATTCAATATTATTCGTAGAAAAAAGGGTAGCAATTTCCAGCTTCGGGTCAAACGTAATGAATATTTCTGACATTTTATAATTAATTCAATTCAAAGATAAGGAAACCGTCTCTTGAAATTATACATGAACATTGTTCAGAACCAGAGGGTTAATAGAATAAAGAAATTAGATGTTGAATAAAGTTAACCATACAGACGTACCCGAGATGAAGTCCTTTAACCTATAATTTGTGACCCGTCAAGCGAAAGGGGACCATCTGGAAAGTGTGCAAAGTGTCGATATTTGATCCATCATGCGAAAAGGTACCATCTGGGAAGTGCGTACAGTGTCGACCCTTGTCAGACTACGCGGATTGCGCAGACTGATTAGAGTCGAAAATTTGAGCACTTTACTAATTTTCTGAATCTAGAATAATCAATTTACCTTCCTTTGAAAGAATATTTGAAATTCGACCTCTGGTTGGCCTGTCAAAGAACAAAACTCGTTTTCAAATATTTAATTTAAGAAGTTCCCAGATGGTCCCTTTTCGCGTGACGGGTAATATATATATAGTTACTGCTTTTCACCACTTTTGATCTTGACTAGTGACCTTACATGTATAGTTGCTACCTTTACAAGGGACTTGCCACGAGAATTTCACAAAGTGACTGTAACGACCTTACCATTTACAATTCAAAAGAATGGTCAGTGTTGAAATGAATATTTTGAAAAACAAGTGACCTTGCGAAATGACCTTGACTGATGACCTATACATTGACACAGTGCAGGGAATTGCCACAAGCTATAGTGTTTGGGATATGAAGGCTTTATTTCATTCCGAGTCAAAATTATGACCAGTGTTAAAGTTTGAACAAAATTAGCGATATTCGATTACATCCCTTTAGTTTCGCCAAATTGTTACTCATCCCACTCATTCAATTTCATTCCAAAATTATTCCAAAAGTATCCACCTAGTTAATTTCACAATGTTTTACGGTTTATATTTTTTATTTACCATCCTTAAAAGAGTATTTATGAGAATATTTGAGATAAAGGATCATTTTATTTCTTTCGTAGAATTATGTAGCGATTCCTCAGCCTCAGGGCAAACGTGATGATTATTCCTGACATTTTCAAAATTAATTCAATTCCAGGAGAAAGGAAAATGCCTCTTGAATTTTAAGAAGAATTAAATTTGGCTATTCCAACAGATTTGAAGTAGACAAAATAAAAAGTGACAAATGAGCCAGTGCGTGACATTTCCAACAATTTCATTTGTGCGTAACGTTAAAAATGTAAAGTTAAAGTTTGGTTTTTAGTCTTGTTTTACTTATAACTTTAACCGCCGATTACAGAATTGTAGGGTCGGCTGTCACAACCTTTTGACTTACAACTCTCACAGGTACCCATTTATACACCTGGGTGGAGAGGAGAAAGGTGTAGTAAATTCTTTGCTCAGAAAAATTCCCGTGGTCTGGTCGGGATTCGATCCTTTAACTTTTCGATCCCAGAGCCACGGTCCTAATCACTAGGCCACGGACTCCACGTTAAGACTCTGATCAGACTGTGCCGTTGCACAGTCTGGTCAGAATCTTAACTACCCACTAAATAGATTCGCTGCCTAAAAGTCGCTGCTCTCAACCCATGATAAATTTTCATGCTTGCTTGATTGTCCTGACTGCTCAACGTCTTTTCATCACGCATACGTGAAATTGATGAAAATATTACGCACAGGCTCGAAAAGCAGCATTTTACCTCGGCTGTTGTTCATCGGTCAATATGCAGAAGTTGTTATCCAATCAGATCTGACATACTTTTATTAACTAAGCTGAAATTAAATTTTTACAAATTGGTTTTAAACTTTGGAATAATTCCTCTTTCTGATTTCTCCCACTGTTGTTTGTAACAGCATTGTATTTTCTTAAACAACTTTCGTTCATTATTTGAATGAAACATGAACCGGGTCCTTGTTTACTCAAGTCTGAAAGAAATCTCTAAGACAATTATATCGAATTGAATATAAATACTCTTTCGGATTTAATATACCGAAAAGACAATTTTCAAAACGTCCGAGGGGACTTTGAAAGTTTAATATATCTACTGAATGTTTTTTTAGTTTAAGCTATTCATGAAAATACTTCCGTACACTGATATCATTATCAAGATGTCTCGAGTTAGACTCACGGAAGTGGATACGAATCTAGATTCGTCCCCTGACCCACACATTAGGCGCGAGTTCATTTAAAGGAAGTAGATTATCCAAACCTATATAAATTTAATAGCCTGAAATAAAATAAAAAGTTGTTTCACGGTTTGTTTAATAATGATAATGTTAAGAAAATTTGTCAAAAACTATCAAATTATCCTCCTAATGTATTGGCTGGTGTAATTTTAAAGAGTCTGGTTGATCAATAAAGACACACAAACAGAAAAGTATGTATATTTTATTAAAGGGAGGCCATACATATCGCTTATTTTGTTCAACCGGAACAAAATAAGCGATATTATATTGCATCCCTTTAATTTCACTCAAGATTTGCTCCACACACTCACTCGATTTTATTCATCTTGACAATATCATGATGTTGTTAACTGTATCACTGACAAATCAACTATTTTCAAACCCCCATATTCTACTTAATTGATTGATTTGATAGGGTTTACGCCGCTTTCAACATTATTTCAGCTATATCGCGCGAATGGAGCACCTAACAATGGATTCCTCGTATTTCTCTCGCCAGTCCTACCATTACATCCTTTCCTAGCCGCCAGCTGCTATCCCACATAGGTCTACGATTTAACATTCCCTCATTTGTGAGAGACAAATAGCGCATGTTAAAATGACTTTTTAAATTATTGTATAGTAGGCCGAACCGGGATCGGAACTGACGAGCTAAATGTAAAGATAGAACTGAAGGGCAAATAAAGAAAGAATATTGAATTATCAATCCTTAGAATCTACGAATTAAATATTAGAATATAACTGTTAAAACTCCGCTTTTTATTTGTCCAGTTAGTTGATTTTGATTTTAATCTCAATCAAAACCGTTCTAAATCGCTCACTCAGCGCTCAATCCACTTATTCGAAACACCCACTAAAACTATTCAAAAACGCTCAAAACAACTAAAAAATCAAAGATCAACAACTATCTTGATACAACATGATTAAAGCAAAGAACAAATCGCGATTTCACTGACACAATTGAAATATTTCAGCGTATGATAGGTTCTTGAAGAAATAGGAAGCTATTTGTAGAATTTTTATGCATATTTTATTAAAGGAGGCAATACATATCGCTAATTTTGTTCTTATTTTGACCTCCCTTAAATTTCTCTCAAAACTCGCTCCACACACTCATTCAATTTCATTCCAAAATCATTCAAAAAACATTCACCTTGTCAATTCCACGATGTCCATAACTCTATAAGCAAAGTGGGGTATCATTTCAAATAACTAAGGAACGAAGCAACTTTGGTTTCTGAATGTAGGAAACGAAATTTTTCAAGTCTCTTTATTTTAGTCTTAAGCACATAATTTAGTTTTCATGTATACTTTTTGAGTGACATCTTTGTCTCTGAGGAAATGAGATACATAACAACAATCGTGAATTGGAATTAATTAACCGGATAGACTATTTTCAATTCCCATGGGAACACGAAATGTCTATGAACCGAATAAATACGCTCCGATCAGCAGTTTACTACATTGGAACGATTTTAGACCTTGTATAAGAAATTTGATTTCGAAAATGTATGAGAGATATATTGGATCTGTCATTAGATTTTTTTGATAAGCTGAGGCGAGATTTTAAAAGTTATTTAGCGACCTTAGCAAAAGAAATCAAACTTTAAGCTCATCGTCTTGTATGCGGCATATGTTTCTTATTGGTTGTTATAGTTTAGAACATTTTCAATTGATAAGATGAATGATTTTTGAATGGTTTTGGAATATAATTGAATGAGTGTGTTGAGCGAGATTTGAATTAAATTAAAGGGAGGTAATCCAATATCGCTAATTTTATTCAATATGAACAAAATTAGCGATTTGTATTGCCTCCATTAAAAATGTATACGTTCTTTCTATTTGTGTGACTTCGTCGACCAATCAGACACTTTTAATAACACACCAGCATCAACTCAACTCAATATATCTTTTATTTACACGCAGGTATAGCATGTTTACAATAAGATTATATACAAGCCAATGAGGTTGTAGAATAATTTGATCGATTTGAATTAAATGTTGATGTTTTTAATAATTTCGAAATGTTTCTGTCGTATCCTTTTGAAGCGATTTTGAATGGATTGAGTGAGTGTTTAGAATGAATGAACGTGTAGAGAGAGTTTTGAGTGAAATTCAAGGGAGGAACACTTAATTACATCGTGAAATTGACATTCACCTCGATCAAAATCATTCTTAATCGCTCACTCAGCGCCCCAATCATTCATTCCAAACACTTACTCATACCATTCAAAAACGCTCAAACCAATTGAAAAATATAGAATCAACAAGGTCATTCAAAAAAAGTTTTGATAGATAAAATTTCGATTTCACTGACATAATTCAAATTACAAGCGTCTCATAGGTTCTTGAAGAAATAGGAAACTATGTATACACTTGTTTGTATTTTTTTTATTAAAGGGAGGTAATCATTATCGCAAATTTTTGTTCACCCTGAACAAAATTTTCGATTTAGGATTACCTCCCATTAAATTCACTCAAAACTCGCTCCATACACTCAATCAATTTCATTCCCTAATCATTCCAAAATCATTCACCTTGTAAATTTCACGATGTTCTTAACTTTACATCAATATCACTAATTTTGTTCGAGATGAACAAAATAAGCTATGTTTATTACCTCCCTTCATTAAAATATACGTCATTTTCTGTTTGTGTTTCTTCATTGACCAATCAGACACTTTAATATCCACACTGGCCGATAAAATCTTAGAATAATTTAATCAACTTGATTTAAATGTGGATCGTCTTGGCTAATTTCGAAAAGAAATAAAACTTTTAGCTCGTCGTCTTGTATGCGGCATATGTTTCTTATTGGTTGTTATAGTTTAGATCATTTTCAATTGACAAGAAAAAATGATTTTGGAATGGTTTTGGAAAGAAATTGAATAAGTGTGTTGAGCGATTTTTGCGTGAAATTAAAGGGAGGTTATATAATATCGCTAATTTTGTTCAAGATGAACAAAATAAGCGATATTTATTACTTACCTTTAAAGAATATGCGTTATTATCTGTTTGTGTGACTTCGTCGACCAATCAGACACTTTTAATTACACATCAACCAATACGATTGAAGAATAATTTGATTGATTTGAATTAAATGTTAGTCGTTTTTAACGATTTCGAAATGTTTTTAGACTATTTTCAATTCCCATGGGAACACGAAATGTCTATGAACCCAATAAATACGCTCCGATCAGCAGTTTACTACATTAGAAGGATTTTAGTCATTATATCAGAAATCTGATTTCGAAAATGTATGAGAGATTAATTGGATCTTTCATGAGATTTTTTTAATAAGCTGAGTCGAGATTTTAGAAAGTTTTTTAAGCGAACCCTAGCAAAAGAAATAAAACTTTTATCTCGTCGTCTTGTATGCGGCATATGTTTCTTATTGGTTGTTATAGTTAAGAACATTTTCAATTGACAAGAAAAAATGATTTTGGAATGGTTTTGGAATGAAATTGAATTAGTTTGTGGAGCGAGATTTGAGTTAAATTAAAGGGAGGTAATGTAATATCGCTGATTTTGTTCAAGATGAACAAAATTAGCGGTATGTATTACCTCCAATTAAAAATGCGTCCTTTTCTGTTTGTGTGACTTCGTGGACACTTTAGATTACACATAAGCTAATAAGCTTGTTGAATAATTTTATCGATTTGAATTAAATGTTGATCTTTTAAATAATTTCGAAATGTTTCTAAACCTTTTGAAGCGATTTTGAATGGATTGAGTGAGTGTTTAGAATGAATGAATGAATGGAACGCTGAGTGAATGATTTAGAATGATTTTGATCGAAATGAGTATCAAATTCACGTTGCTTTAAACCATTATCTCCATAGTTCTTCTCTTCTACGGTTAAAAATGTTAATGGAAATTGGAACTCTATGATCTAATTTAGATGTTGTTTCCACAGCTCATTAACAAGACATCAAACCCGGAACACCAATTACATTTAAGGAAACAAGTCGCCTTTTCTTAATGAGATCTGAAATAAAGAATTGGCTTCGATTATTCAAAAAAGAATAAAAAAGAAGATTTTTTCATATCTAGAAAGAATTTAGCATTAGCTAAGTAACTCAGGTCGTATCTAAATCTCTAGTTCATGGCAGTGACCATTTTTATTGTTAAGTCATAATGGAGATGAAATTTTTCTGTTGGAATTTGAATCTATTTTGAACTATGACCGTTGTTTCGGAAAAAAGTGGCCGACACAGATTTTATTGCAGTTAAATTGTGGTCGCTGATGCACATTCGTATCTCACAACAGAACAACCACATCACTTCATATTTTTTTCATCCGAGCCACTATCTGCTCATCCTACTTAAGCGTATCTTTCCCGGCGTACCGGGAGATAAATACCAGTAATAGAAATGACTTTAATGTCGGATGGCCGAGCTAGGATCCTAACACAAGACCACAGGATGGACATCCAAATGTCTTACCGCTGAGATATCTCGACTCGAAAGTATACCGTAAATAGACATGTTGTTGAACAACAAAGCCCAATTTGAAAAAAATATTTAGGCCGATTCAAACACTTTACATTTAAAAACATCGTGAAATTGACAAGATGAACGATTTTGGAATGAATTCGGAATGATTTTGAATGAACGTGTGAAGCGATGTTTGAGTGAAATTAAAGGGAGGTAAATCAATATCACGAATTTTGTTCAAGATGAACAAAATTAGCTATATTTATTTACCTCCCTTGAATACATTATACGCAATTTTCTGTTTGTGTTTCTTCATTGACCTATCAGACACTTTGATATCTACACTGGTCAATAAATATGTAGAATAAATTGATAAACTTGATTTAAATGTGGATCGTCTTGGCCAATTTCGAAATGTTTTCTAAAGATTTTGAGCGTTTTTGGTCGATTTGAGTGAGTGTATGGAATTAATGAATGGAGCGTGACTGTGCGATTTATCTTGGTTTCGGTCGAAATATCAGTCAATTTCACGATGGTTTTTAACTGAACGTTGTTTTGAACGATTCCGATGATTTGGTTAAACAAAAGATAGTGGCCTTGGTTTATTTGAGAGAAAACAAAGGCCTGAAATGCAGTTAGGACTGAAGAACATTTTCTTTCTCAGCTGACCGAAGGTGAGATAATGAAGTGTTCGTCGTGCGTCCGTCCGTCCGTCTGTTCGTGCGTAAACTTTTCTTAAGTATGACTCCGGATCCAACCGACGTTTGAAAAACGTTATTGCAGCTCTCGTTGTTTTCTCCAACCAATGGGGATAATGTTGGAACGTCTTAATTAAATGGATAGATGGTGGCTTGGATTCAATGTTGTTGTAGTAGTCATATAGGTGTTCCGGCCCGCGCCATATAACTGCAATACTGTTTTTCAACACGATATCTATGATGGCATATTTCTGCCACGAGACAAATATAGTAGTATCATGATAAAGTACAGTTTCCAGGAAATTTCATCTCGTACGTTAGAATTTTTCTCAATAAAACTATCGTGATATTTGTACCTAGTATCTTGATTTTTTCTACTAGAATGCCCACTACTGACATCGAGATAAAACAATAATGAACCAGTAATTGACATTCACAGTAACTATCTTTAGATTATGCCTTTCGGAATTATTTTATTTGTATCCTTTGGCTTATATTTTTCTAGTATTTATATACAGTAAAACAGAGTTATCCGAATGAGTTTTATATCTAAAAAGTCGAAATTTCAAACGCAATAAATTTATCTTGATGTCAAAAGTGGGCATTATTTGTAAAAAAATTGAGACAAGAGATTTTTATATCACAAATTTTTTATCACGAAAAAGTTATGATCGAGATAAAATTATCTGGAAACTTTATTTTATCCTGATATTTCTAAAATTATTATGATAATGCTATCTCGTATCTCGTGGCAGATATATGCCACCATAATATCATCAATTTATTCATATACTTTATGAGCCGTCTTGGACACTCACCGTTGACAGGATAAAACAAATAGATAAAATGAATTAAAATCTATTATTAAAGATAAGAAATTCCTCTACAAAGGACAATACTGATGCGGATTGCGCAGACTGACTAGAGTCTAAACTTTTAGCACTTTACTAATTTTCTGAATATATAATAATCAATCTACCTTCCTGTAAAAGTATATTTGAAATGCGGTCTCTGGTTGGCCTGTTGTAGAACAAATCTCTTTTTCAAGTATTTATTTTACAAAGTTCCCACATGGTCCCTTTTCGCGTGACGGGTTACATATACATAGTTACTGCTTTTCACCACATTTGATCTTGACTGATGTCTTTACATGTATAGTTGTTAGCTTTACTAATGACTTGCCACGAGAATTCGTAACAACCCTACCAATTACAATTCAAAAGATACGGTCAGTGTTGAAATTTTAAATATTGAAAAACAAGTGACCTTGCAAATGACCTTGACCGATGACCTATACATTGACGTAGTGCAGGAAATTGCAATAAGCACTAGTGTGTTGGATATGAAGGCTATATTACTTTCCGTGCCAAAATTATGGCCTGTGTTACAGTTTATTTTTATTTTGCATATTTTATTAAAGGGATGTAATCAATATCGCTAATTTTGTTATTCCTAAATAAAATTAGCGATATTCGATTACCTCCCCTTAGTTTCGCCCAATTCTCACTCATCCCACTCATTCAATTTCATTTCACAATGTCATTAACTGTATGTATTTATCATATACCATCCTTAAAAGATTATTTATGAGAATATTTGAGATAAAGGATCTTTTCATTTCTTTCTAAGAATTATGTAGCCATTCTTTAGCTTCAGGGCAAACGTGATGATTATTCTTGACATATTCAAAATTAATTCAATTTCAGGAGTAGGAAAATGCCTCTTGAATTTCAAGAAGAATTAAATTTTGCTTCTTCAACAGATTTGAAATAAACAAAAGTCAAAGAGGACAAATGAGCCAGTGCGTGACATTTCCAACAATTTCATTTGTGTGATACGTTTAAGTTAAAGTTAAAGTTTGGTTCATATTTTTTTTTACTTATACGTATTCACACGACTTCATTCGACGATTACAGAATTGTAGGTCGGCTGTCACAGCCTCTTGATTTACTACTCTCACATGTACCCATTTAAACACCAGTGTAGAGAGGAGCAACGTGAAGTAAATTCTTTGCTCAGAAAAATTCCCATTGTCTTGTTGGGATTCGATCCCTGGACCTTTCTGTCCCAGAGCCACCGTCATAATCACTAGGCCACGGACACCACGTTCAGACTCAGATCACTCTGTGCAGTCGCACAGTCTGATCAGAGTCTTCACTACGCACTAAATAGATTCGCTGCCGAAAAGTCGCTGTTCTCAACCCATGATGAATTTTCATTCATTGCGTGACTGCTCAACGTCTGTTCATCACGCAAACATGATAGAAATGTCACGCACAGGCTCAAAAAGCAGCATTTTACTTCAGCAGTTGTTTATCGATCAATTTATCCGGCATTTCTTTATTGACTTAGCTGAAATTTGATTTTTACATATTGATTCTATAGTATGGACTTTTTTTTCTCTTTCTGTTTTCTACAACTGTATTCTTGAACAGAATTGTATTTTCTTAAACAATTTCATTCATTATTTGAATGAAACATGGACCGGGTCCTTGTTTACTCAAGTCTGAAAGAAATATCTAAGACAATTATGTCGAAATGAATATAAATACTCTTTCGGATTTAATTTACCAAAAAGACAATTTTTAAATAGCCCGAGGGGACTTTGTCTGAAAGTTTAATATATTCACTGAATTTCATTCTTAGTTTAAACTATTCATGAAAATACTTCCGTACACTAATATTATTATCAAGATGTCTCGAGTTTGACCCCCAGGAGCGGCTATGGATCTAGGCTCGTCTCTTGACCCACACATTAGGCGCTAGTTCATTTCAAGGAAGTAGATTATCCAAACCGATGTAAACCAAGATACAAGATACAAGATACAAGATTTTATTCAGAAAACTCACATAACATAGTGGGTGTCCTCCAATGAAAAGATCATAACATAGTGAAATTATATAGCAGCGAGAAAAAAATCACAATAAGATTACCTTAACATAATAGATGTTGTAATGTAGTCACAGATATATTTAGTTTCTACAATGTTTACTGGGTTCATTAGACGAGTAAATAATTGTAATGCAATATCGGTGTCTGGTTTAAAGTCGCTGGTAAACCAAAAAGCCTGAAATCAAATAAAAAGTTATTTCAATGTTTGTTTAATCTCGATAAAAGTTAAGAAAATTTGTCAGAAACTATCAAATTATCCTTCTATTGTATTGGCTGGTGTAATTTTAAAGAGTCTGGTTGATTCATAAAGACACGCAAACAGAAAAGTACGTATATTTTATTAAAGGGAGGCCATACATATCGCTTATTTTGTTCATCCGGAACAAAATTAGCGATATTATATTACCTCCCTTGAATTTCACTCAGGACTTGTTACATTCACTCACTCAATTTTATCCATCTTGTCAATGTCATGATGTTATTAACTGTATCACTGACAAATCAGACATTTTCAAACCCCCGTATTTTACTTATTTGATTGATTGGTTGATTGATTGGATAGATTTTACACCGCTTTCAACATTATATCAGCTATATCGCGCGAATGGAGCACCTTACAATGGATTCCTCGTATTTCTCTCACCAGTACTACCATTACATCCTTTCCTAGCCTCCAGCTGCTATCCCACATAGGTCTACGATTTAACATTCCCTCATTTGTGAGAGACAAATCACGCATATTAAAATGACTTTTTAAATTATTGGATTTCAGTAGGCCGAACCGGGATCGGAACTTACGAGCTTAATGTAAAGATAGAACTGAAGGGCAAATAAAGAAAGAATATTGGATTATCAATCCTTAGAATCTACAGATTAAATATTTGAATATAACTATTAAAACCACGCTTTTTATTTGTACAGTTAGTAGATTTTGATTTTAATCTCAATCAAAACCGTTCTAAATCGCTCACTCAGCGCCCAATCCACTTATTCGAAACACTCACTAAAACCATTCAAATCGCTCAAAACAACTTAAAAATCTAAGATCAACAATTACCTTGATACAACATGATTAAAGCAAAGAACGAATCATGATTTCACTGACATAATTGAAATTTTAAGCATATGATAGTATCTTGAAGAAATAGGAAGCTATTTGTAGAATTTTTATGCATATTTTATTAAAGGAGGCAATACATATCGCTAATTTTGTTCTAATTTTGACCTCCCTTAAATTTCTCTCAAAACTCACTCCACACACTCATTCAATTTCATTCAAAAATCATTCCAAAAACACTCATCTTGTCAATTACACGATGTCATCATCTCTATAAGCAAAATGGGGTATAATTTAAAAAAAAAACTAAGATAAGAAGCAACTTTGGTTTCTGAATGCAGGAAACGAAATTTATCAAGTATCAATTTTCATTCTTAAGCACATAATAAACTTTTCATGTTAACTTTTTGAGTGATATCTTTGTCTCGGAGGAAATGAGATACAAAACAACAATCGTGTGTTGGAATTAATTAACCGGATAGACTATTTTCAATTCCCATGGAATTACGAAATGTCTTTGAACCCAATAGATCTAAATATTCTCAAATCAGCAGTTTACCACATTAGAAGGATTTTAGTCCTTGTAATAGAATTTTGATTTCGAAAATGAATGAGAGATAAATTGGATCTTTCATGCGGTTTGTTTTTTTTTTGATAAGCTGAGTCGAGATTTTAAAAGTTATTAGCGACCTTAGCAAAAGAAATCAAACTTATAGCTCATCGTCTTATATGCGGCATATGTTTCTTATTTGTTGTTATAGTTTAGAACATTTTCAATTCAAGATGAATGATTTTGGAATGGTTTTGGAATAAAATTGAATGAGTGTGCGGAGCGAGTTTTGAGTGAAATTAAAGGGGTGGGTGGGTAATGCAATATCGCTTATTTTATCAATGTAAATAAAATTAGCGTTATGTATTTCCTCCATTAAAAATGTTTACGTTCTTTCTGTTTGTGTGACTTCGTCGACCAATCAGACACTTTTAGTTACACATCAGCATCAACTCAACTCAATATATCTTTAATTTACACCCAGGTATAGCATGTATACAAAAAGATTATATACAAGCCAATGAGATTGTATAACGATTTGATCGATTTGAACTAAACGTTGGTCGATTTTAAAGATTTCGATATGTTTTAATACCATTTGGGGCGATTTTTAATGGTTTGAGTGAGTCTTTGGAATGCACGAATGGAGTGAATGATTTATTGACGTATTGAAATATCTTATTCATGGCATTGACTACTTTATTTACCAGTCATGATTGATAGATTAAATGGATTTAACGCCGCTTACAACATCTTCTGAGTTATATCGCGGCGTCTGGAGCACCTAACAATGGTCTCCTGGTATTTCTCTCACCAGTACAAGCATCTCATCCTTTCCTAGCCTCCAGCTGCTATATCATTAGGTCTACGATTACCAACCCATTGGTGACAAAAAGTCGGAAAGAATGAGAGTTTTCAGTCATGATGGAAAAGAAATATTTCCTTTTTGAATTTGATTTAATTTTATCTAGGGCCGTTGATTAAGAAAACTGTTTTTTTTTTAATGTTGTTAAATGCCACTTTCAACAGTATTGAAGTTAAATTATGGTCGCTGATGTACCTACTAATTGTCTCTATCGTTTCTCACAACAGTACAACCGCATCACTTCATATTGTTTTCATCCGAGCCACTATCTGCTAATCCTTCTTAGGCGTACCTTCATCATACGCCTTTTGGCGGCAGATAGATAGAGCTTATCGCAATAACTTTTGTTAAATGTCTGGTTGCCGAGCTAGGATTCGAACACAAGACCGCAGGATTGGCTTCCAAATGCGTTACCGCTGAGCTAGCTCGACTCGAAAGTTCATTGTATACCGTAAAAAGACATTCAGTTGTTGAGCAACAAAGCCCAATTAAATAAAAATATTCTGGCCGATTAAAATCTTGTACAGTTAGATACATCTTGGAATTGACATTCATCTCAATCAAAACCATTTTAAATCGCTCACTCAGCGCTCCGTTCATTCATTCCAAACACTCACTCAAACCATTGAAAAACGCCCAAAATTACTTAAAGGGATGAAATTAACTAATACATTCAAAATGAATAAAGCAAGAACCAAATCTCAATTTCATTGACATAATTGAAATTTTAAGCGTCTGATTGGTACTTGAAAAAAATAGGAAGCCAATTACAGATATTTTATGCATATTTTATTAAAGGGAGATAAAACATATCGCTAATCAAAGTCCTGAAATTCAGTCAGGACTGAAGAACATTTTTATACTCCCCAGGCCGAAGGCGAGCTATTGGCATTGGCGGTGTGCCCTTTCGTTCGTGCGTAAACTTTTTAAAGGATGACCCTTAATTGGCCAGATTTCACCCGACATTTGAAAAAAAAGTTATTGCAGCTCTTGGCTTTTTTCTCCCACCAATGGGGACAATGTAAAAACATAAATAAAAGCGAGTTTTGAGTGAAATTTCAGGGAAGTAATCCAATATCGCTAATTTTGTTCAGGATGAACAGAATTAGCGATAGGTATTACCTTCCTTACATAAAATATGCATAAAAGTTCTATAAATAGCTCCATATTTCTTCAAAAACCAACCAGACGTTTAAAAGTTCAATTATGTCAGTAAAATGTAAATGGTGGCTTGGATTTAATGTTGTTGTAGTGGTGATAAAGGTGCACCGGCCAGCGCCATATAACTGCACTACTGTTGAATATGGTTTTCAACGCAGATTCAACAATTTATTCAAATACTTTATGGGCCGTCTTAGACACTCACTGTTGACAGGATGAAACAAAAAGTTAAAATGAATCAAAATCTATGATTAAAGATAAGTATCCCCAACAAAGGACAAGACTTATTCTTAAAATCAGGAAAATATTCAAAAGCATATCATGAAATAAATTAGTTGAGTTTACATTAGCATTCAATTTCAGATAAGGGATATTTCAATATTATTCGTAGAAAAAAGGGTAGCAATTTCCAGCTTCTGGCCAAACGTAATGAATATTTCTGACATTTTAAAATTAATTCAATTCAAAGATAAGGAAACCGTCTCTTGAATTTAAGTAAGGAAATTATACAGAACCAGAGGTTTAATAGAATAAAGAAATAAGTTGTGAAATAAAGCTAACCATACATATGAACCTCAGATTAAGTCCTTTATTTATAGTTTGTGACCCGTCAAGCGAAAGGGGATCATCTGGAAAGTGCGTAAGGTATCGATCCTTGTCAGACTGCGCGGCTTGCGCAGACTGACTAGAGTCGAAACTTTTAGCACTTTACTATTTTTTTTAATCTAGAATAATCAATTTACCTTCCGCAGAAAGAATTTTTGGAATGCACCGTCTGGTTGGCCTGTTTTATAATAAATCTCTTTTTTAAATATTTATTGTACGAAATTCCCAGATGGTCCCTTCTCGGGTGACGGATTACATATACATACATGCTTACTGACTTTCTCTACATTTGATCTTGACTGTTGACCTTACATTTACAGTTAAAAACACCGTGAAATTGACAAGATGAATGATTTTTGAATTATTAAGGAATGAATTTGAATGAGTGTGTGGAGCTAGTTTTTAGTGAATTTAATGGGAGGTTATCCTATATCTAAATTTTGTTGAGAATGAACAAAATAAGCGATATTGATTATCTCCCTTTAATAACAATGCATAAAAGTTATATGAATAGCTGAACCTATTTCTTCAAGAACTTATGAGACGCTAAAAATTTGAATTATGTCAGTGAAATCGCAATTTTTCTCTTTCAAAATTTAATTTTGAATGGGTTTGATCGTTTTTGAATGGTTTGAGTGAGTATTTGGAATGAATGAATTGAGCGCTGAGTGAGCGATTTAGAACGGTTTTGATTGAGGTGAATGTCAATTTCACGATGTAACTAACTGTATAGTTGTTACCTATATGAATGATTTGAGTATTTCACAAAGAAATGCAACGCCCTACCATTTACAAACCAAAAGATAAAAGTTGTTTTTCGATCAATTTACAGAACTTGTCATCCAATCAGATCCGACATACATATATTGATTAAGCAGAAATAGATTTTTACTTCGATACTGTGGACTAATTTTTCTTTTTGTTTTCTCCCAGTGTTGTTTTTAGCAGCATCGTATTTTCTTAATCATCTTTTGTTCATTATTTGAATGAAACGTGGACTTGGTCCATGTTTACTCAAGTCAGAAATCTCTATGACAATTATATGGAAATGAATACATAAATATTCTTTCGGGTTTAATTAACCGAAAAGACTATTTCTTGATTAATCCGATGGGGACTTCATATTCACTGTCTTAGTATAAGCTAAGAAATTTTTTCGTTACACTCGGGGTTTGACTCCCGGAAGCGGCTATGGATAAAGGTTCATTCCTTGACCCATAGTACCGGTTCATTACCAGGAAGTAGATTATCCAAAACCGATAAATTAAATAGCCCTTTAATCAAATAATAAAAAAATATTTCACGATTTGTTTTTAAGGAAAAAGTTAAGAAATTTGTCAGAAACTACGAACGTAGATTTATGGTTTTCGTGTAAAGCCTTGGCGCATGTATGTTATATTCAAAAGTCGCTAAGACTACCTAATTGGTCCGTGAGGATTCCCAAACCCAAACACACGTAGATTTTAAAAAAGCATGTAAGGCATGTTGAAAAAAAGAGAGAGAAAAAAAATAAGTATCTGTAAACTATAATCAAAATTTATTCCATATCTATTTTCCGTGTATCAATAACGAGTGTGTAAGAGCACTATTGCTCTTAACAGTTAACATTTGCGCATGCATATAAGATCAGTTCTCAAGGAAAAACTGCCTAAATGACATTAACATAGACAAAAGACGTAAACCCCAATTCTGGAAAGTGTAAAATTTATTTTTTCATCAAACAAAGAAAATTATGTCATTTCCAAAAATGATTAGATCCTTAATACCAGTTCACGTTAACATATTCCCACAAACCTTTCTTTTAATACACTGATATCAATTATTTGGGAAACATTGAGAGAGAGAAAAATAAATGAAAAGAAATTGCTTGTCTCAAGCTAATATTTACTTTTTCTTAACATTTTCTTCATAATTTAGCTGTCTTTTTTTCAATTTTACCCCACATTGAAAAAAAAGCAAATTATTTGAAATTGGGTTTGTCTAAAATGAAATGCATAGTTACAATTGGATTTTACAAATGAAATTAAAAATAGACGCCGCTGAGACAGGTTTTCCTGGAGAAAGGATCATTTATATTTCAACATCCTATGTCAAATAACTCAGACAAGAAGACCATGATGGTCCTATATCGATCACCTTCGTATCTTTGTTTCATTTAATAAGTACATGTATCATTTTCCAGCAAAAATAGTACTTTTATGATTTGAGGCCTTTAAAACTGAAAACAAGAAAATTGCCATCAATGCCCCTTTTCCCATAATATGGCACAGATCCTTCCCATTTCAATAGAGTTCATCCTTGTGACCTGACAAACATTCTGACCAGGTTTCATGGAGATAAGACCATATGTGTGGTCCCTAGAGTGTTAATAAGAAAATTATCATTAAGGCCCCTTTTCCTGTGATATGGTATTAAACCTTCCCATTTTCGATAGGGTTCCTTCTTGTACCCTGACAAACATTCTGACCAAGTTTCACGAAGATTGGGCCATATTTTTTGTCGCCTCTAAAGCATAAAGAAGTAAATTGTCAAGAAGGCCCCTTTTCCCGTGATATAACACAGATCCTTCCAATTTTCAATAGGGTTCATCCTTGTGACCTGACAAACATTCTGACCAAATTTCATGGAGATAAGACCATATATGTGGTCCCTAGAGTGTGAACAAGAAAATTATCTTTAAGGTCCCTTTCCCTGTGATATGGCATTAACCCTTCCTATTTTCGATAGTGTTCCTTCTTGTGACCTGACAAACATTCTGACCAAGTTTCACGAAGATTTGGCAATACTTGTGGCCTCTCAAGCATAAAGAAGTAAATTGTCAAGAACGCCCCTTTTCCCGTGATATAACACAGATCCTTCCCATTTTCAATAGGGTTAATCCTTGTGACCTGGCCAACCTTTTGACCAAATTTCATAAAGATTGGGCCATTATTGTGGCCTCTAGAGTGTAAACAAGAAAATTGTCATTATGGCCCCTTTTCCCGTGATATTGCACGGATCCTTCCAATTTTCGATAGGCTTCATCCTTTTGACCTGGCCAACATTCTGACCAAGTTTCATGAAGATTGGGCTATATTTGTGGCCTCTAGAGTGTAAACACTAAGATTGTTGACGACGGACGACGGACGACAGACGACGCACGACGGACGACGGACATTTAATGATCACAAAAGCTCACCTTGAGCACGATGTGTTCAGGTGAGTTAAAAAAACAATTAATTGTTTTTGGTATCTGGGTTAGACAATTGAAATTGTTGACATCATTTAGGCAGTTTTTCCTGGAGAACTGATCACTTATATTTAAAAAAAATCCAATGTCAAATAATTGAGAAAACATCTATTTAAGGCTGCTTCATTCACAATTTATCTTAGTTTACTTATTTTCCTTTTAATGGTCACTCGGGATTCAGTTGATGGCTTGATACGGATAATAAAACTCCAGAAAATTGAGATCACATGAACTTAATGAACGAATATTGGATTAACTGTCCGCCTTTTTAGCGACGAATCTTGTTACATGAAGACCTCGGAGGAAGTTCTAATCTATTTATCTTGGAGAAACATGACAAGGGACAAGTCCATCATTTTGAATGAATAGCCTCATTTTTTCTTTTCTAAAAGGCATTTGAATTAAATTTCTTTTACAGTTAATTACATTGTAAAATTGACAAAGTGAACGATTTCGGAATGATTTCGGAATGACGTTGAATGAGTGAGAAGAGCGAGTGAATTTTAAGGGAGGTAATCTGATATCGCAAATTTTGTTCAGGATGAACAAAATTAGCGATATGTATTACCTTCCATTAATAAAATATGCATACAAGGTGTATAAAAAGCTTTCTATTCCTGCAAGAACCAATCAGACGCTTACAATTTGAATTTTGTCAGTGCAGGCGCGATTTCTTTTCCAAATATATTCATGTTGATTTCAGTTGTTGATTTTATCTTTTTTAGACAATTTTAGCTTTTTTGAATGGTTTGAGTGAGTGTTTGGGATGAATGAATGGAGCGCTGAGTGAGCGATTTAGAAAGGTTTTGATTGAGATGAATGTCATTTTTCACGATGTTTTTTAGCTGTACATGACAAGGAACAGGTCCCTCACTGTGATCGAGAGCATTGCCTCGTTTTTTTTCTTTTCTAAAATGCTTTTTAATTAGATTTCACTTAATCAATAAAAGAAAAGTTATCATTAGTTTGTGATTAATCAGATGTTGTTTTCAGGGCTCGAGGTTATAATACTTTTCTTAGGCTCTACCGAGAATTTTCTCAACTTTTAAATTTAGATAAATGTATAAAAATAAAAGATGATATAAATAAGTTGTTATTTATAGCAACTTATTAATATTATCTTATATGTTAATACATCAAAATGAGTATTAAAACAGATTTACGGCTTTAATCCCAAATTGAAATTTGAGAAAATTTTGAATTGAGAATGAGAAAAGTCTTATAACCTCAGGCCCAGATGTTGTTATTTGTGCTTTAAACTATGGCCAATTTTTAAAACTTGAAAAATGCTAATCCATACATATTCGAAATAATGATAAAATTATATTACTGCAAGAACGCACATGATAAAATTAGAATTTAAAATTCGGATTGGATAAACTTTTTCTTATTGCTTTCCAGTAGTTTGTCGACAACACTAAAGAAATTACAGAAATAATAGGGGTCATACATATACATAGTCAAAAGAAGTTTTGCAACACTTAAAGCCTTATTCTAGAAAAGTCTGTATTAATATTAATTTAGTGAGTTTGTAACTGAAAGAAGAGTTAATCGATTGGCTATACGAATCTATGATATTAACTTCGCAGATTATTAGTTAAAGCGCATCATGAGGTTTAATGATTTTACGTCTATAGATGCCTTTCACAGGCTACATTTCTTTCTGATAGTCCCGCGGTTTCGAACATGTTTTGGGATTGACGAGTCGGTTTAGGAACAATAGAAATACATACATTGCTTAGAGATTGAATTCAATGATATGCTTCGTTCGACTTCAATAATTCTAACACAGAAAAATATTTAGAGAAAAATTCCAAGTTCTGTTAACTTTTTTTGACTAAGTATACAAATGACGTCAAAAAGTTGCTAAGTAATCATTAGTAAAATGATACCCTTGAATACGAAGTTTTTCACATTTCGTCTCGTTTTTTGCATTATACTATCAAAATTGTATTGTTGAACATTTCTTGGGATCGGCAACAACAACCACCTTAGTACATATAGCTTATAGTGTTCACGCTACGAACATACGCCGAAACAAACGTTTTTTTTCCCTAAACTTTTAACAAATCTCAATACAAATCATTCTTTAAATAAATCAACAACGACACGATTTGCACCGATATCTCTACCTTTGTAGTATATATTATTTTATTTTGTCTTTATATTTGTATTCTTTGACATTACATTCGTCTTGGAGGCATCCTATTCTCAATTATAGTTTTAGAGAGGTAATAACGGGCATTAACTTTTTACATGTCTGTTTTATTGTGTTTGACGACACCCATTGATTCTAGAGGTGAAGAGTTGATGGGTAATTCAATTCCATTATCTAATTTAGATTTTGTTTTCATAGCTCATTTACAAGCCAGAGAATCGGGAAGTCAATATTTTCTTTTAGGAGATTGGACGTTCGCCGTTAACGGAGAGAGAGAGAGAGAGAGAGAGAGAGAGAGAGAGAGAGAGAGAGAGAGAGAGAGAGAGAGAGAGAGAGAGAGAGAGAGAGAGAGAGAGAGAGAGAGAGAGAGAGAGAGAGAGAGAGAGAGAGAATATGAAGGTGAGCGCACCTTGTTAAGGTACTAAAGTATTTTCAACGTGAATTAAAGGTCATTAAATCAGTAGATTTAATACAAAAGACCGTCTAAAACAATTAGAATTGAGATGACTCCACTGCTCCTATTCCAAGGCAAGGGCCAGTTTCAACAGATTTTGTAGGAATGCCTTTTGGACGACCCTACTTAAAATTGAATAGTTATGTTTATCAATTCTGACAAATTGGCTTCACAGGGATGGGCTTGTTTCGATTTTAGATTATTTAAACGTCTTTCCCAGCAGGCTAGTGGGTTATTTTTTAAAAAAAAATCGTAGAATAGATATCCATCGGTTTAAACTTCGCAAGACATGGTCGCAAAATGTTGATATGCCTCCCAAATGGGGCATGGCAATTCGGGGTCTTGTGTGTCTTTGATATCTGTGAACACCCCTCCAAAATCATTGGATCAACTTCAATCAGACGTGACATGAATGCTTCTTGTGCGATCCCCCTCAAACTCAAAGTGTTTTCGTTAAATTTTGATTTTCTTCCAAATTTAGTGATAATTTGCGGAGGTTAAAGTTAAGAACATCTTGAAATTGACAAAATGAATGTTTTGAAATGTTTTCGGAATGTAATTGAATGAGTGTGTGAAGCGAATTTTGAATAATATTTAAGGGAGGCAATCCAAAATCGCTAATTTTGTTCAAGGTGAACAAAAATGGCGATAAATAATATCTATTACGTATTAAAATTAACGTAATTTTCTGTTTGTGTGTCGTGAACCAATCAGAAACTTCAAAATCCAGATCAGCCAATACAATTGTAAATTAATTTGATCGATTCGAATTAAATGTTGATCGTCTTGAACGATTTCGAAATTTGTCAAATGATTTTGGAGCGTTTTTGATCGATTTGAGTGAGTGTGTGGATTGAATGAAATTAGCTCTAAGTGAATAATTTGGAATGAGTTTGATTGTAATGAGCTTAAATGTCACGCTGTTTTTACTTGTATACTGTACTATGTTAAAATACAAGCCAATTTTATCATACAGCCAAGCAGTTGCTTGTTCTGTACAAAACGACCCTTTATCACAATGTTTTGGTTATAAAGCTGTAACTATGACAGTCGTATGCTGCTTAACAACTTGTGCTCATAAAGAGCTTCATTTTGATATATAATATACCTGGATATATTGCGTTTTCTTCGTAAATGAAGTGCTATTAAAATTGAGTCTCAAACATTTAAACATCCAAACAAGCCGACCAATTTTAATAAATCGTACTATGTATTTTTATTTGGATGGCCCTTCTCGAAACATGTTTATCACTTATTGAAAGCTCGTTGATCTTCGATAGTCGAAATTTGCAGAAGTCATGCTCTACAACCGCTTAATAGATACGTTTTGCTATAGAAATTTGCTTTATACACAAAGCACAATAACTTTTATAAATAGAACTCGCTATAAAGGAACACATTTATATCGTTCAACACAAGGCTGTAGAAATTCTCTAGTCCCAAGGTAAATGGATTTTTTCTTTGCATTTTAGGAATTAATTCGATGTCACGGACATGAGATAATCTCCATGATTTAAACAAGAAAAACCACGGATTCGTACCATTAATAGCAATTACAGCAGTTCTGGTGTGTCTAGAAATAGTAAAGTTACAATGCGATTTTAAACTTTTTTTTTGAAATGGTACAGAATCAATAAGATTTTAAAAAGTTTTGAAATGGCACAGTATCAATAAGATTCTTAGCAGCTTTGGAACGGTACAGTATCAATAAAATTTTAAACAGGTTTTAAAATGTACAGTATCACGACTCTTTGTATGTTTGAAATGGTAAATTATCAATGTAATTTTGAACACTTTTTTTATTTATACTGCAGTCATAATGTTTTTCATTGATATATTTCATTTTAAGTCCTATTTTTTTCTAAAAACCGCAAAACACGTATGGTATTACTAGCAATTGTATGGAAAACGAAATTATTGTATTTTTTGACAGTAATTCTTTACTTAACCCTTCTTTTGTTTTTGTTCCAGGGAATTTCCTGATGAAGACACACTCTTTTGTCGCCAATGCAGACCATGGTCAGTCTGCATAGATGTGCAGACTGACCTTAATCTTTACAACATGTTTCCTAATAAATAATGTTTGGGAATCTCGAGCTAGGCTCACAAAACCTAAAAAACTACTTTTGCCCCAAACAAAAACTCATCTTTCTATCCAATGCAATTACACATTCACTTGAACATGTCCATCTTCGTTCACGAACGCTATGACAAACTATTCTCATTTTCATTTAAAAGTCAAATCATTCCATGTGTTGTTTTGCTTGAATGGATTTTGTTTCCATTGAATGATCCATGAAAATTTGCGGGACACTGAGTTAGATGGAGTCTGCATAATGAGGTTTACAGAAAATAAAAACTTTTTTAGCAGATTGTGCCTGCTTCGAAAAGCTTCTATATTCAGTAAATCCCACTGTGTAACCTCTATCTTAAAAAAAGATGATCATCAACATCAGGTCAAATGGTTTTTGTAAAAAGACGGAATACATTCATTTAAATATCCATGAGAAGTAAATTGCATAAATTCAGAAATTTAGAAATAAGTAAACTTATTAAATAAAGATACTCGGTTTGTATTCAAAAAATGGCTCACTAATGCCCGCAAGTTAAAAACAAGTTGAACCCGGTTTCAGATAATTCGGACTTGAACCCGACATTATCTCGACTTCATGACGATTTGTCATAGCAGTTTTGATGCCGGGCTCAGAAAAGTCTGGGTTCGAACTATATATTTTTGTGAATTCTTCTCTCGTGAATGGCTCGTATCAGTGCGAAAATTGGTCGCCAAAACGTGCCAGTTCGCACGTGTATTGAAAACTAATTTGATTTTACAGTAACAAATACATGTAGTTACGTTTTTCTATGAAGGGAATACGAACTTTTACTCTTATATGTAGTTTAAATATTTTAGTTACCAACGACAATTTGTATATGTTTCTAAACTTTTCGTCAGGCTTTAATCATTTGAATTATTATCTAATTTGAAAAAAAATATATAGTATTCCTAGAGGGAAAAGTTCTAACCAAGCATTACCATAACTCTAAATTGATAACCAAGTCATAAAACTTTAATCACTACAATTTAATTATTAATGCCAGTATATGCAATTTTAGCAATTTTGTCGGAGTATATTCTTATAATTATGTTCTATTCACAGATAGCAATATTTTGCCGACTTTTAATTTTAAAATTCAGTATAAATAATTTCAAAAATTTAACTTACTTTACATTACTAATACATATTTTTAAGATCATTCATAAATAAATGTATAAGTCGGGCTCAACCAAACCACATAAGGAGTTTGTTTGGCTGAACCCGGGATTTAAACAGTTAAATCTATACAGTAAACCAGTGTGCAAGCCAACTGAGGCTCCGTTGTGAAAAAGACTTGTCCTGGCCAAACTCGGGATCAGCAAGTGAGTGGTCCCGTTATGATCCCGGGCTTGAAAGTAACCTACAAACGGGTATTAGATGTAGTTTTAATATTTTAGTTATAGGTGTATTTTGTAAACTGAGCTCTGACGTAGGCGCTGAGTCTATTGTCATAGGTAAATCGGGTATAATTAAAAAGAAAATGATGGGAATTTAACCCGACCCCTTCATGCAATTATGAAAGTACATGTTTGAGTGAACATTACATTTTAAGACACGCAATAACGTTGGTTTACAAGGTAAATTGTAAACTTTCTTAATGTGCTATTTAAACCTGTTTTATCTATTTCGAACAAATGGAACGAGAATCTAACAGTAAAAGGTTGTTTTTACGGCTCACCGCGCAAAATCTATTTAAACCAACGGCAATTTGTTTACTTTTCTAATCTTTTCGTCGAACATTACGAATGGTTGTTTGAAAACCAAGCTTTTATCAATCGAATTTTTTTACCTAATTGGACAAAAAATTATAAAGCATCCCGAAATGGACACGTTCTAACCAAGTATTAACATAACTCTTGATTGATGACCAAGTCGTAAGACTGCTATCAGTGCGATTTAACTATTAATGCCAGTATATGCAATTTAAGCAATGTTGTCATAGTATATTCTCACAAATCTTTTCTTTTCACAGATAGCAATATTTAAATTCAGTATTAAATGATTTCAAAACTCAAATCGACTTCGGTTAAATAGATACCGTTAATCAGTGTGCAAGCCAAACGAGGCTCCGTTGAGAAAAAGACTTGTCTCAACAAGTGAGTAGTCCCATTATCTGATATTATCCAGGGCATAAACGTAGCTTGCAGGCGGGCAATTGAGTTAACATGTAGACGGACGCAGGACGGACAAAATCATCCTTTATATTACAAAATTTCTGAAAATCATAATTCTTTATGGTTTTAGATTGAAACAAAAACTATATGGGAAGCAAAAGTTAGTTTTCACCCATTTATTTTTGAAAAGTAATGGGTAAATGTAGGTACATAAAGAGGTCAAACGCACCATGAGGTACTAAAATATAAAAAAAATCGTTTACGTGGACAAATACCTTCCTGAGACAATGTCCTGATCAATTTCACTCCAACTTCATTTCCAACTGAAAACCCTTGTCAAATTAACGACGTTCCTAAAAGAAATTTTGCTCCAATTTGAAATTGCCTTTAAGGTTCATGAAAAGTGTTTGAGACCCAATATTATTGGCACTTCATTAGCCAAGAAAAGCAGTATGTCCAGGTATATTACATATCAAAATGAAGCTATTCGTGAGCACAAGCAGTTAGGCAACATAAGACCGCCATAGCTATAGCGGTATAGCCAAAACATTGTCGAAAAGGGTCATTTTGTACAGAACAAGCAACTGCATGACGGTTGCATAAAACCGCCCCATATTTTAACAAAGTACAGTCTGAAGAACCATCCAGGTAGTGCTACAACCTTAGATATAAAACTCAGTCTCAAAAGGCTCTTTTGAAACAATCAATTTCCATTTATTTTGTCAACATACATGGCAAACCGGTTTGGTCTGTTTTCAAAATACACGTTAGGTATGGTGCAACATCACACCATAATATTGTGAAATATTTTCTGCGATTTATTTCAAATTATAGTTTTTTTTAATTCAATGAACTACAATATTACTATATATTTATGATTCTGTGAAAAAGAAATTGATATATTGCTAATCAACCTTACAGGTATATAAACAATTAGTGTCTATTTATGTTGTGATAACACACCATACCCTTAAAAGATCTACACGTTTACAAAATTAGAATTAGAATGCCATATATGACATATGTGTTTATAAAATAAGTCAAAATAAATTGCTTGCATAACTACGTTTTGGGCTGAGTTTTATACCAATGGTTGTAGCACTAACAAGATGGTACTTTAGGCTAGACTTTGTTAAAATATGAGCCAATTTTATCCAACAGTCATGCAATTGCTTGTTCTGTACAAAATGACCCTTTGCCACAATGTTTTCGCTATACCGCTATAGTTATAACAGTCTTATGTTTTCCAACTGCTTGTGCTCATAAATAGCTTCATTTTGATATATAATATACCTGGACATACTGCCTTTACTCGGCAAATGAATGCCCCTAAAATTGAGTCTCAAACACTTTACATGAACATTAAATTGTATAAAATCATATTAATTGAGGACGACCAAAGAATATTATTGTTCTCAACATTCCAATTTTCTCTTTGAGAGTGCAACAGGAGTTTCGTCGCAGATAAGTAGAACGTTTGTAACCCATCGTTCAACAGCATGATAGTTATTCTGGGGAAGTCCACATGACCGACCCGAGTATCGCGAAAGATGACGTCAAATCTAAAACGTGCATGCGCAGAGAAGACATCTATGGGTAAGTTTATATCGAACTCGGTTTCGACCCGAGTTAACCGGGTTTCCATCAGAACGATCTCGGTTTCGACACTAGTGATGTCATTTTAACCTTTCAACCTCGACGCTTCTGATCCTGGGTCAGGCCGGTGTTACTTGGGTTCCAAAATGGCGTCGAAAATAGTACACAACAATTCTATTTCAAAAAAAACCAAACAAATGTACTCCATTACTTTAAACAACAGATACTTTTTTCTTGTTTTATAAAGTAATTTGCACGAGTTTATCACATTTCTTAAAGGGATAACGATATTTCATTGTTAATCAATTATTGTAGCGGTAAATGTGAAGTATGTTTACTACCACCAGTGGGTAACTCCGTTCACACGAATGTCCTTTCTGCGCATGCATATTACAATTAATTTTAGATTTTTACATCACCTCACACGACTCCCGGGCTGCCATTTGAATTTCCCCTATGTGAACGGAGTCATCTACTGATGAAAGTAAACATGATAAAACGATACCGTTACAAGATCGGGCTTGCACGTGGGATGTCTTTTTCGTATCAATAGATGTGATAACTTATGTAAAACAGAATATAAAACATAACAAATGAAAATTAATGAAAAATAAAGCCATCCCGTTTTTTTATATTCAAACTGTTGGGTTCTACTTTTCAACGCCATATTGGTACCCTAGTAACACCGGCCTGTAGTATCGAGGTTATAAGGTTAAAATGACGTCAATAGAGTCGAAACCAAGGTCATTTGAACGGGATTCTGGTTAACTAGGATCGATGCAAAGTTCCAAATGAACTTATCCTCCAAGAACCATCGGGTTTTTATTGCAATCTATTTCAAGCATTAATGTTTCCTTGTTGTTAATTCTTTTGAATGACACCCCGTTTCTCTTGAGAATGAGATACATAACAATAGTCGTGCACTGGAATTAATTAACAGGATAATCGATTTTTACATCTGGCTAAGACACGAAATATTTGTTTTTATAGAAACTATCAATTCCCGTTACTTCCTTTAGCCTCTTCCCGATTTAGAAATTTTAGACTGGGCCAATTTCAAACTAATTCCAGTCCGACAACGGAAAGTCTATACCCACTCCCCGAAAATATATATAAAAAAATGTATGCTAAATACACATACTGTGTTGTAAAAATTTAGAACTCTCCTGCTGCGGAAAGCGATCGGCAAAAGTGTATGTCTGACAAAAACTGTGTTACTGTTTTCCGCCTTACGTTTATAGAAATAGGAGATCGTGCGGCAATTCATTCGATTGTGTCGGCAACAGTGGGCCACTACGTTTTCGCATTCCGAACGGTAACTGGTGTCTTCTATAAAGTAGAGATTCCAAAATTCATCTGAGAGGCCAAATTCTGGTGCCCCTAAAATCATAGGCATTGGGATTCAGGATTTTATAAGAACTAAGGGAATGGATGCTTTTACAAGCAATTTGGTACTCGATTCTCACGAGTAAATGCGTCCTGTGAAGGAAGCCAAACATGTTTGCAAAAACATCCGTTCCCTTAAACATGGCAGCTGCACTACCTTGTGTGTTATTTATTATAGATTAGAGTTATTGGCAAGTTGTTAATAAATCCTGCATCAAAGTGCCTGTGCCTAAAATTGACAATTATGGGAGTCCTCACATTGATTCGGTCGTTAAGCAGTACCTGAAATATTTGTTCAAATGAACTGTCTTAGTCGTTGCTAGATTTAAATCTAGTCAAGCATGAATCTGTAATTTATACATTCCTTTCAAACGTGTAGATGTATGTGCCTTTCAAACGTGTAGATTTATGGTTCTATTCCAATCTTTCAAAAGATTGGGATAAGCTGCTATGCAAAATTGGAAAAAGAATATCAGATACAAATAACATATCTAAAAAGATATGTCAAATAATAAAAAAAATGCTTATTCTGGAAAGAATTGCTCTACACGAGTCAGCTTAAAACATAGAATTATTATTATATTTGGTTAATTGGTTAATCTGTATTCTTGCACTCAAATTTGAGGAATGCTAAGCATAATTATTTCAGATTCTATATAGCAGGATAGTTTACAAGATACAAGATAGTTTTATTGACGTAATCTTTACAGTTTATAATTACATACAATAAATGCATAACAAAACGCGACTTATTTACAAACAATCTGAAGTTTCTATATACAACTATGTATATTCTGTCTCTGTATAAATTCTGTCCAAACTCATCGATAATCTTTGTTTAAAATTTTTGTGCAAATTTTTATGATTAACACAAAATGAATTATGCTCAGTAGAAAAGAAAACTGGTACCGATTCATTCAATTGTAATTATTGTTTAAGCTTACATACATTTTTCAATTTTATCTTAAAGTTATAAATGCATTTACTCTGGAATATGACACTCAATGCTTCTAATTTGCTTTTAATCTGGGGGTAATAAAACTAAAGCAATACAATACAATACAAATTCTTTATTTGCTATTGAAAGCGCCCAATATGAAAAGAAAATTTTACAACCAATAAACTTTAACAAAACATCAAACAAATGAACATGTCAACGGATAACACATACAGGTACACGTTGTCGTTGACTCACAGATAGCTACACACAATGGTTTGGAGAGAGAAATAAAAATATCCCCCCAAAAAAATTTTGGGGAAGCATAAAATTCAGCAATCTTTAAGAAATTTTCAGGGTCTTCAAAGTGACCCTGAAAGGTAATATTGATCTATATTATGACCACAACCTCTTGTTTCAAAATAAGAGCTTTATGATTGAGAACAGTAATGCCCCACAAAGTTTTTTTTAATTCATCTAGACATTTGATCTTGCTGATCTAGCTGATCATAGACTCATCAGAAAACTGACCTTCTAAGTCGCAAGTTAATGAGAGAAACCTTCAGGATAAGTACTTCTATAGCCTTGAACGTCTTGGAAAAAAAGCAATAACACCCATGTTATATGAAATTATTAAAGATTGTAGGTACTAAGTAGTATTCATAAATGAACTGAAAATCAAAGAGACGCTGTGACATTTAGGCAGGGGAACATAATCTTTTATAATCAGCGCACGTCTAGACCTAAGTGACTTCCTTCGTAACATTATCACCTCGACTTGTTTTCGTCCAGACAATCAATTCAAATTAGCGGAACTTGTATCATATATACATCTAAAGGTCAACATTAGTATCAAGGAGATACAGTTGGTAACCTTCAGGTCAATTTAAGTCTATATAGGTGACCAGACAAAATAGATGTAAGGGTGGTACTATTTGCGTGTGTTTAGGCTCTATGACGCCCTACCGACACAAAATTGCAAGTAACTTCTCAAGAATTACCATCTCTTTTAGATTGGACAAAATCCAAAGGCAATGTCATTAAAAAGATGCATGAAAAATGAAATTATTGTAGTATCACTTTCCTTTTCTTATCGTACAAATGAACCGCAATAAAAGAAGTTGAAGGAACAAACCACTTCTTATGACAGATTCGCGGTGTGCTTTCCTATCTATAGTGATCTTCAACAAACAATCCAGAATCATTACTAAAAAGAAATCCTAAATATATACAATTGCATTTTTTTCTTTTGCTACCTCTATGTTAATAACATCGTGAAATTGACATTCATATCAATCAAAACCATTCTAAATCGCTCGCTCAGTGCTCCATTCATTCATTCCAAACACTCATTCAAACCATTCAAAAACGCTCCAAACTCACTGAAAACATAGAATCAACAAGGTCAATTAAAAGAAATAAAACTAGTTAAAAATCGCGATTTCTCTGACAAAACTGATATTGTAAGTTTCTGGTCGGTTCTCGAAGAAATAGGAAGCTATTTATAAAACTTGTATGCATATTTTATTAAAGGTAGGTAATCAATATCGCTAATTTTGTTCATCCCGCACAAAATTTGCAATACTGGATTATCTCTCATTAAATTCACCCAACTTCGCTTCACACACTCATTCAATTTCATTCCTAAATCATATCAAATCATTCATCATGTCAATTTCACGATGTTGTTAACTATACCTTCAATTTTCGGTACGAAAACACTCGCCAAAGTTCCAAAACTACCACTTTTTCAGGAAGCTGTTCTAGTTTCGATTCCTGTTTGTGTCTTCAGGCAGCTATCAATGGATTCCAAATAAAGAATAAGGGAATCGACAAACATTCTACAATAGCCCACTAAATTAAATAAGAAATGGGCTAGCCATCAGGGTTCAACTCCTATCTTAAGAAATTAAGGATTCCAAACTCGAAGTTAGGTTACAAATTTCTGAGACATCCAGTCTTCCAGCATTAGTGCTGAACTCTTGAATATAGAAATCATGGTACAATTTTGACATTAGTGATAATTGTTTGCTTTAGTTTAAGATCGACCAATCTTTCATTGCAACTAAAAATAACTTTTTTGGATTTTGAAATTAGAGATTGGTCAGTCTTATGCGAAAAACAAACGATTATTCTATTTCTATAATGCAGAAAAGAGATGTTTAAAATGTGAAAATTAGAATTCATAAAGACTTGCCTTTTGCGCGTGATTACAACGTTATGATGTGATGGGAACATTTATAATGGGCTACACTTAGACAACGTGGAAGGAACTAGGGTTTAGACACCAGGTACACAAAGTTTCATGGGTTAAATAGTCATATGAACATTAGTTTATCTGCGTTAATTTCTTAATTATCTACCGAAACGTACTAAATAAAACTACACCTTTGGATAAGGCCTTGCAAAACATTTAACTGTAATTAAGGTAGTGAACCCGTAAGAGTTCCACAACATTTCCGAACGCATGACCTTTGATCGAGATTTCCTAATGAAAATCATTACGAATCCTCGGTTAACACTGCTGAATTTAACACTTCCAAAACGTTGCGGAATCATTACAGGCCCACTTCCTTAAGTCAAAGCCTCCCTTTCAGGGGCCTATAAAAATCAGGATTAATTGTGCGAAACCTTCTCTATAAGCTAAAGCTTCTTCGAAATAAATCTTAATTTAATAAGTACATGTATATATACATCCACAATTTCAAGTGAGTGATCAAAGGTCAATTTCGTCTATACAGTGTATAGACAAAATTGACCTTTGATCACTCACTCAAACTTGTGGATCTATACTGAAGAACAGGTCAATGTTATGAAGTTAAGCAAGTTTGTCCTTTGAGAATTGAAGTCCTAATTTCCGTTTGATTAAATTATTTAATTGCTGGTCAATGGCCTTTTTATCGTCCGGGTAAAATACGTAACCTGTATAATAGAAAGACACGTAATTTTGTGATATATTAGAGAGAATGTTGACCTCTCAGTCATTATTGTTATTAGGTTTATATAGTGTTTAGTACAAGTAAATTTCGTTATTGTATGGCGTCTGCATTTTTGCATATTCAGGATTGTGAATTCATTTAATTCTAAAAAGTACAGGACGTGTATTTTCACTGCATTTATAAAGTGCAATTTTCTTATCACATGGCAAATAACGCCCGTTTAAGCTATGTGTTAAGGAAATTGCACTTTATAGTCCAAAAATCGCAGTGGAAAATATAAGCGGCTCTTATGCCTGCAGTCCTTTAGGTCTAAGTTACAATTCAAATACTCGGCCAAATAATAAAAAGTTCAAGTATACTTTTTGTGCGTATCGATCAATACACAAGATCTATTTTTAGACCGCATATATAAAGTGTATTGTCATCTCGCTATCGAAGTTTGTTGGCACGATGTTTTACAAAGGGATAAAAACTACACGACAACTTTGACATTTCAAGAGGTAGTTAGGACCAGAAAAAATATTTCTGCCTACTGTATACGGCGACTCGGAATCAGAATGTACGCTTGTAATGAAAAATCCTTTAGGAACCATTTCAGTTCTCATCAAATCAAATAGCGATAAAATATGAAGTGGGACCGAGAGATTTTCGAGTTCCTACAATAACTGACTTGCATATCGGTGGTCGGGAGTTTCCCCGAAATATCTGTAGTAGGGGTCAATTTTGCTGTGACTTTCCCATTTAGTCAAAAGTAATTATTCTCCCACGGTCACAGTTCATTGTTTTACCTCCACTGGTCAGTTTATCTATTGTAGCTTTTATTGTTCAAATGTAACCCGCAATTGAATTTCGACTCCGTCGGGATTCGAACCCGGGACCTCTGTGTCCCAAAGCGCATGCTCTACCACGTCGCTATAAAAGCTAGCTTGTACGGCAAGGCAGTACAAACACCCCTTATACTCAACCCGGCTACATATCTATTGCATTTTATACAGAAATAAAGTGCAAAGAATTTCCCTCTCGTTAAGCAATTTAAAAACACCAAGTTCTTGATTGGATTGGATTGCAATTATATGCAAATACAATGTTGGTATACGTTAATCTTTTAATTATTAGATATACATTGTATATAAAACATACTTAGTGTTTTGTATGAAAAAAAAATATCTAACGAGGTTGGGAGAATTGATTATTGTCGAGGTTCTGCCGAGACAATGATCAATTTTCACAATCGAGTTAGATATTTTTTTCATACAATACATTAAGTACGTATTATATTTATCTTATAACCTCTATTTGCATTGTTTTCTTTGATCTTTCTAACAGAAATGAAAGTTTCTAAAATAACCGCATAATATCATTGTTCTAAAAATGATTATGTGATAACATAAAAAATATCATACAGGATGTTATCACACGGATATTTGTGTCGTTATGAAATAAAATCAAATTCATACTTGAACACGTCTGTCAGATATGAAAAAAAATTTCGAACAGTTGTTTAGATCAGTTTCGTTTCGTTCAGTTATTACAAATAACATCAACGATTCGGTTCGTTTATTGTTTTGCGTGTGGTCAATTCCTGGCCATATTTCTTAATTTTAAACCAAGACAAAATAGTTTCTTATCACAATCGCGTGAGCATTTTACTTATCCTATAAGGTCTCCGAAACCTCAAGGGATTGACGGGTACAATTTTTCGATGAGAAGTTTTGTTAACGATTTAGTGTCTCACGTATTTTCTTTTCAATTAACTAGTTTGTGTCTCTTCGCTAGTCTGAAAAATTAAGTCTCTGTCGTTTGACTTTCTTTCAAATAATCTGATCGAGGTTGAGTTAATAACTAAAAATTAAAATAAATAAATAAATAAAGCGGTCATTGGCTGAACTGGCAACCTCTGTATTTGCCTTTACACGTAGTAGTATCATTGGAGGTAACCAGTCCAAGCCTTGACAAGCGTTTGGAAACTTTTATACAAAATACAGCCCTGCATTCAGGGTGACAAAACAGTGAAAATAGTTTTCCAATTATACCCCGCTTTGCACGTGTACTTACGTGCAAAGCGGTGTATAATTGGAAAACTGTTTGCACCGTTTTGTTATCCTGAACGCAGGGCAAATAATCTTGTCTTACATATCATAGGCGTAATTAGGATTTTGACATTAATACGCACCCCGCAGGCGACCATCAAAGAATATATTGGAGAAGGCGATATGGGGGTTGTGACAAAATATAAACGCTCTCCGTCCGCTCCCTTTTTCATGATTTGAGCGTTGGTGTATAATAAAAACATCGCAACTGCAGCTTGAATAAGCTTATCTAAAATGAGACAAGATTTAAGGGGGACTACTTTGTGCGTAGGCATGCAAAATAGCTGCGTTCTCAAAATTGTTTCCATTGGGTAATGAAACTAATTTTTCGGCCAATCAGATTAAGCATAAATTGATAAACTAACTAGAATTAGATTATAATAAGAGTGTGTTGAATGATTTTCGGAGCATCTTTTTGGAAAAAATGAGCTTTTTGAATGAATATTTGAATGATTTCAATAGAACATTGTTAACTGAATACTTTTTAGCCATCACATAACAATTTTACGGTGCATTAGATGCATTTGATCCTTTAAGTTCATTCCTTGATTCCTTAAAAATCGCTTTATGGCCTCTTGTGCCGAAACCCATAAGACCCGATTAATTCCATTCTTACATTATAATGGCTTTGTGTTCGTGTAAATACTAATTAGGATCTACTTGCAGGAAGGGTTTTACCCAAAATACGCAAGTCTCCAGAAACATGACACCATTTGCCTAATTTCGCGCGAATTGCTAATTAGAAATCTCCCACTTGCGTGTATGTCTCAAATTCCCCGAATAAATAAATTTTCCTATCACAAAAATAGGTCAAGATACATTGATATACATGTACATTGCATTTTATGACAATGAAATTGGCCAGAAAGAAACAAAAAAAATAAAACAAAGATAACAACACTGAAAATTGAAGTATCGAGATTTGTTTGCAATACTATTGTGCACGATAATATTTCTTGCTGATTGAAAAGAAAAAAAATAGAAGCAGACTTATTGGCAAATTCTAGGACTTATTTTGCTTATATTTTTCTTGTGGTGTTAACCTTTTCCACTTTTTGAACTTTGCATTATGTCAGAAAATATAATTCGCTAAATACCTAAAATTTAATTTAAAATAATTCAACTAATACATATATCACTGCTGGCTTGTGCTGTGATGGTGGTTTGATAATACCCGTCAACACTCAAGATATTAAAGATGCATGGCTTTCGAACATTGTTTTAGAGATTATCCACTTAGGTGGACTTCGGACATCGGATGTCTGATTTCGGACTTAGAGGGGTCGTCTCAAAATGAAAGAAACTATATTCGTTGATACATCATGATTGTATAAAAGGATATCGTCTCTGATCATATTTTTGAGTGAGATTCGTTAGTATTGGGGTACAAAAACCAGTAAAATTTCGGACATGCATGTCGTTTTATCATTTCAAATGTGGGCGCATCTATCTAACTACGCTAAGTAATTTCTATACTAGACATACCAGTTTGTCTGTCCACCTACTCTGTCAGCTAATGAACCTGTTAATTCATTTTACTTTTTAAAGGAAAAGAACACCCTTTAAAGTTATCAAAATTATGCGATTAACAGGCATACTTAATTATATCGCATTTGAGAATTTTCTACATAATTTTAATAACCTGCATTCGACAAGACTGCCCTGTATACTTTCAATAAGGTTTACTTGAATGGGGCTTTACGCCGCTTTTAGCAATCGTTCAGTTATATCGCGGCGGCTTGGGCAATTACAATGGATTCCTGGCATTTCTCACACCAGTACCACCATTCAATCCTTTTCTAGCCCCCCCCGCTGCTATCCTACATAGGTCAACGATTATCAACCTATTGGTAGAATACAAATAATCGGAAAGGATGAATGTCGCCGTGCGGGATCGAATCAGAGACCCTTAGATTGACAGTCCGACCAACTGCGCTATTGCGGCGGCCAACTTTCAATTAGGACAAAATGCACTAGATACTGATCTTTCTACTTTTATAATTCTACTGAAGCGATCATATTTCTTCGAGTAAATCGAGTAATCGTGAAAGCTATGTCGAGGTATCATGGTCTTTGTTGGCGTTTTCAATCCGTCACGTATTAAGAATTTTTTTTAACATTTCATGTTATCTCTAAAGGCAAAAGTTTAAACTTCGATTAAATATTGACTGTCTAAAGAATAGTTCTTAATTTTTGATTTGGCTATATTATCAACTTACTTTTGCTACAAATGTTTACCTTTTCTATGTCTGATTTTTTTTCAGCAATCAAATGTTTTGAAAAGGGTAGAAAAAAAGGAGGAATTTAGTCAGTTTTGATTGAGAAATAAGAATCAAACGATCATGATGAAAGATATCTTCAGAATGTGTTATAACCGAAATACAAGGCATGAAGTCGGTGTATACAGACACAGCTTTTAGGGAAACTTACGATGTGTGTTGGAAAAAAGCTTAGAGCATACGAGATTCAAGTGTAAACCCAATACAGCATTGTGCAAGAATTAATATATTTCTTTATTGCTTTTCAGTTATGTATCAAGAAATAACGGTAAATAATAAAATGGAAATCCCATCCGCTAACCAGTTAAATTATAAAAAAAGAAATATTCTGCTTTCGTTCGTTTCACTCTATTTGAAGTTATTTGATTACTGCCCAATAAACAAATCTATATGACTTAAAGATGAAGTTGCCTTGTAATCTCATGCAAAATGACGCGCTTTAAGAAAAATTTTCATCAAATTGTCATATTTTGTCTAATCTTTAAATTAAAGAAATAGAGTAATCGTTCCTTTTTCGAGAGGATAAATTAATATTACATTTCGTGACGAACAAAAGCTGTCGGACGCCGACAATATTACGACAAATTATGAATCGCAGACGTGACGACGTCTTCTTACTTGGCCAGCGATAATGCACAAATTAGGATGAGGCGGCATTGAATATCGTAGCCATCGAATAGCCACCAATACGCCGGCGAGGCGTCGTTAATTTTGACGGGAGTCAATTGTCAAAACCAGAAATAGTTAGTCTGTGATGGAACAATATCGACCGGTCCACGACAGGTGACCGATTGTCGCCCGGCCGCTCGCCAGCGATTAGTGGTCGATACAGTTTGGACAGCCAGTCGGGTCCCTGGGCAATTCTAATTTCGGAAAAGTTTATGAAATGATTAGAATTTTCGACATCCAAGACTCTTACAGACTTATCGGTAGATTTTATAAAGTAGACAAAGTTCACCAACGCTTCGCCAATCTAACCAAAAACGTTGCCGTGATTGAATCGGCTGATGCACTTATGACTCGCAGACTCTATCCCCGAAAACATCGTCGAAGCGAATTTGTGACACGGTCTTTATATAATATCCACCTCATTTAAAAGAACAGTAAGATAAGAACAAAATGTTCCAATGTCAGTCTTTGCTGGTTCGAAGGGTGGCTTACATTGAAACGTGTTTTTGTTGAGAATATTTTCCGAATCTAGAAATAATCGTTTTCTTTTGCCGTAAATCCATTCGGAAAGGCCACTTTTAAGCTGACTTTTGCTGGATCCGATCTTTGTTCAAGCATTTGTTCGATATGCAAGGACGTATCCGACCGTTTTGAAATTGTGCAGTTGAATATGTGCTCAAAGTAATAACATTTCTCAAACATTTCGAGAACGTTTACATCTAGCAATATTACGCGTCCTTAACAACATAAAATCAAGGTACTTTATTATGAAAAAATCGGCGAAAAATCAATACATGCAATACATATTCTTGTATATATGTATAGTGCGGTTTTATTGACTTGAATCTGACCCCTGCTATTTAGACGAATAAAAATCTGATTATTCATACTCGGCTTTGCACGTGCTTTCATAGGAATGAATAGCAAGCGATATTGAATGTATTATACATTTTGTTTATTGATAAAATATGTCGGTAATTGCTATTTAAGCATTTTTTCCACAGAGGTCAAAGTCGGGTCAAATTAACCAGGCTATACTTATATTAGAAAAGGGTTGCAGGTATAAGTTGTTTGTGTATTTTGAGACATCCCCCGATATTTTAGTAAGTCAGATGTCCTATCTCGGAGTTCACCTAAGTGGATAATGTCTTTTATGACACATAGATTCTATATGTTTGTGTTAAAACATGATTACGAAACTTTAATGCAAGATGATCCGTCTTTCAAAGAAAGGGGATATCACAAAAGTGCGAAGGTATTGATCACGGTTATGCCGTGTGGTCTGCGTAAGTTTACCAGGAACAAAACTTTTTCCGACATTCGACTCGTTAGGGCAACATGAAATAGCCCGCTGAATAATATGTTCATGACTTTCTTTGGAGCCATTTTTGAAATTTTGAGTGAAAAATTCTTTCTTTGCGTATTTTCTCGGACCAGAGAGACGCTTTAAAAATAACACCAGTTGATAAAATCGTAGAAGGAGTTTTTGGTTGTTTGACGATTTTGGATCGTTTTTGAATGGTTTCAGAGTGTTTTGGATACTTTGAGTGAAAATTGATTGGAGTGAATGAATGGATCGCACATTAAATTTTTAGAATGGTTTTGCTCGAAGTTAGTGTCAGTTTCCACATGCTGTATTTATATTCATTCGTTTTCCAATTCTCACCGTTTTGCTACCGTCTGAGACGATGCTAATTTCAGGCTCAATGCTGTTAGACATTTTTTATCCCAAACTTAAATTGTATTATCCTTTGTTTCAAATTGAATTCTATATCGGATATGGAAGACAATATTATGAATAAATTGAGTTCGGATAGAAAGTTTTATGAAATTAACGCTTGTGCAGACGATACAATATCATATTATATTTTTTACCGTAAGCAGACGGTATTTTATAACACTAGAAATTTGAAAATATATGTGACCCGTCACGCGAAAAGGGACCATCTGGGTAGTGCGTAAAGTCATGACCCTAGTCAGTCTGCGCTATCCGCGAAACTTTTCGCAATGTGCCTATTTTCTGAATCTACAATGATCAACCTATCTTCAAGTGAAAGAATTTTTGAAATGAGACCTCTGGTCAATCTTTGCTGGGCCTAATCTCTTTTTCAAATATTCATTTCAAAGAGTTCCAAGATGGCCCACTTCCGCGTGACGGGTCACACATTATTGCGTCATTGTTTCATGCCTTTTTTCTCGCGAGTTTGAGCGTGTGAGTAACGCGTGAGTAACGTGTCCAGAATGTAATAATAGCGTACGCCAGCGCATACCTATGTACTTGAGCGTGTGTCCAAAGTTCCCGTTCGTGCTGCAAACGTGTTATACGGTGTTCGTTATGTCCACGTCACACTCAGACAAAGACCACAAAGACGGTGCTGCGTTTTTAAAACTTGACAAACGCAGGAGGAACGGGATGAAATTCAGAAAAAACCACAGTTTCCAAGTTGGTTCTACTTCGTTACAACGCCCCTGCTGGATTGTCACTGTTTCTAACACACCGAAGCTAAGTTTTGTCACGTGCTTTATATAGTACGCCTCACGTTCTTTGCGTTTTTATTACAGTTAACAACATCGTGAAATTGACAAGGTGAATGATAATGGAATGATTTAGGAATGAAATTGAATGAGTGTGTGGAGCGACTTTTGAGTGAATTTAATGGGAGGTAATCCAGTATTGCAAATTTTGTTCAGGATGAACAAAATTAGCAATATTGATTATCTCCCTTTAATAAAATATGCATACAAGTTCATTAGATAGCTCCCTATTTCTTCAAGAATCTATCAGACGCTTACAATTTCAATTATAAGTGAAATCCCGATATTTTTCCTACATATAATTATTTTGAACGAAGTTCTTGTTATATGATTTTCAGTGAGTTTGGAGCGTTTGTAAATGGTTTGAGTGAGTGTCTGGAATGAATGAATGGAGCGCTGAGTGATCGATTTAGAATGATTTTGATTGAGTTAAATGTCAATTTCACGATGTAATTAACTGTATTCAACTTTCAGATCGCACAACGCGACTACGTCAATGCTGCTGTTCCCACGTTCTTATTGAGTGCTTATTGCGTCTTTTGATTTTTTTTCAAATTCACCCACGTCAGCCAAGACTCAAAAGATCACATTACGCCCTTGTCGGTTTTTATTGCGTTCCATCTACGTCGTACTAGTTCGTACTGCGTCGACCCGGTATTACATTGACGTGGTGAGAACTTGGTCTAGTGTGACTGGTGTTTAAAGTGTTTCAGAGAATAGGAAAAAATCTGCATGAAATTACCACTTAACATTAATTCTTCGAATATATAAATAGGCCACCGGCCTCTTGGCATATTCAATTCAATTTACATTTATTCATGTATAAAAACAGTGAAAGACGGGAAAAAACTTAGCACCGGCACAATTACATAGTAAAAATGCATTTAACAAAATAGTGAAATTGCAGACTGATTAAAGTTTCTGGAATTTCTTACTCGAATTTTTTACTCGAAAAAATATTGCAGAAGGAGAAGAAACTTTTGTCATAATAAATTCCTTTCTTCCACAGTATTTTCTTCAACATAGGATGGCTTTTCTTAAAAAAAAAATAACCATTTTTTAATTCCCGTCTACAACCTCTTTCAATCTTGATAAGTCTAAATAAAAGGAAAGAAGTTGAACCTAATATCAAACTTATTATACATATCATAGAGACAAATATGGTGAACAGGACAGAATAGAAAAGAATGAGTAGTTGTTTTATGACCACTAGGTAAAACGAAGTACTTGTCGTTTTTTACTATATTATTTATGGTCAAATAATTCGATTAATCTTTGTATCATGTGTATAGTAATTTCGAGAAAGTTTTGCCATTCTTACAAGAGAGCAGATGCACAAGTTATAAACGCGGTGGTTAGATGACATTTCGGCTACTTAATCCACCTCGACAATCAAGTGAATTAAGAAAATCCGTAAAAGAAGTAGTTATATGTATATATTTTAAGTAAAACTCGATTATATGGAATAAAATACAAGCAGCTAGCAGAGAATCGAGTCTTCAAGTCGTTCTGAGACTTGGCTTGAAGAAACATCAGCATACTTACAAGTACAATGGAAATGCACACGTACACACATATCAATATATGTACAACAAACTGTTGGTATATCTTTTTGTTGAATACTGAAACGCTGTCATATGTCAGAAACACGTTATGAACACCCTGGCAACGTGCTAGACACGCGCTCAGTACGCTGGAGACACGCTTTTAGCAAACGTGTTTTCAGCGTACCCGTAGTGTATTTGAGCTTGCTCGTAGGATGTCTCTAGCGTACTGAGAAATTTAATAACGCGCGAGAAACGTGCACGGAAAGTGTTTAAACACGTTCGGCAAATGCTGAGGATTTTTGTGCTTGCACAAAATTTTTCGAGATTTTCAACGTATTGCAACTTGTGCTAACGTGTAGAGCGAGTCGAGAGCATGTGCGGAACGTGTTCATAGCGTACTCGACGTTTTGATATCGTGTTATAGAGAATAGATGGTTTGTGACTTGAAATTGAAAGTTTTTTTTTTGCAAGGCGTAGGAATATATTTGGTGAACCGAACGCGAACCGAAAAAAATCTGCAGTCATCTCAAGTCACCTATCATCCATTCCATTTATACAAAACAATCGTTTTGAAAGTATTTTCGAAAATTTAATCTTTCCCCGGTGTAACACACCGACTGCTGATCCATAAGGGTGAAAGGGTTGATCGCATAAGTCTTAATAACTCGATAGTTGTAACTATTTCTGATGCTGTAGTAAGAAATATTAACACAATGACCCTTAAGTAATACTAACTCACCTTAAACATACATTTATGATTAAGAAATTGTGATTAAGGTGATTTTCTATTTTAAACGCCATCTCAACTGTACATTTTATTCAAAAGTTTTGTTGACATGCAGTTAAAAGTAAACCTCAATTCAATGCCTTCCTTGCTCTTAATTAGAGGGATATAGATTGAGATCAAATTCAAAACTTTTTTCTCCGGAAGCCTCCTAAATCAAATAAATATTAAAAAAAATAATCTGCGTTGAATCCATCCAGTTACATGTTTAAAAATCTTGACAGTTTTCGAGGTTTAATGTAAACACGTAAGTTAGGCTTCATCGAAACTTTATAGATTTCATCATCAGTCAAGTACTTCGTCATCGATGTCGTCGAAATTTGTTTTTTGAAAGTAAGGGATCGAATGAAACGATTTTAACAGCTATCGACACACACATTTAAAAGAAAAGATGTGCTAAGGAGGACTCTTTTTGAGCCATAACAGCCACAAAAGAAGACACGACAGGTCACGTGACCAAGTGACTTGGCAAAGCTGTCACTAGATCAAGTGATCTGATATCAACTAGTTTACCATACCCCCTTTTATCAGGAATTTTCCTATAGCTAGTACAGGATAAATAAAAAAATCCAACACGTTCCGCACACTCTGGCTAAATCTTTACGGCGCGATAGCCCTATTTAATAACATCGTATAGGTTGAAATTAAAAAAAGGAAATATAATAGTTTGTTAATTCAAAAAAATAAATAAATAGATAAATAAGAGGGTCAGAATGGTCTGAACTTTATTGGTCCAGGTAATCTCACCCAAGGGACTTGCTAGCAAAGTTTCATCCACATTTGCCTAACCGTTGAAGAGGAGATGATATTCCAAGCATTTAAAATGAACATAGACCCTACCCATCCATTCAATACTGAGGAGACTCAAAATAAGCCCCGCCCTGCCACGGCCATATTTAAAATTTCGCGAACATTTTAAGAAAAAGCTCATCCAAGGAACATTTTGATAAAGTTTCATTTAAATCAGCCCAGTGATTCAGGTGGAGATGAGTATCAAAGATTTCGGGCTCAGAATAAGCCCCGCCCTGTCCCGCCCTTCATTTAAAGGCCAATAAAAAATGATCGAACAATTTTCGAAAAGGGTCACCCAGGGACAAATGCAGTAAAGTTTCAATGAAATCAGCCCAATGGTTCAGGAGGAGATGCCGTTCAAAGATATCGAGCTTAAAAAAAGCTAGCCCTGCCACGGCCATATTCGATGGCCAATCAAAATTTCGTGAAAGTTTTCAATAAGGGTTATACAAGGAATATTATAGTAAAGTTTCATTTAGATCAAACCAAGTGCTTCAGGAGGAGATGTCGTTAAAAGATATCGGGCTCAAAAAAGCCACGCCCATATTTATGGGCCAATCAAAATTTTGCAAACGACTTTCGTAAAGGGTCAAGCATAACGGAAATTAGTAAAGCTTCATTTGTATACCATAAGATAATGACTTACATGTAAGTTAAAAGCAAAGGTTCTCTATTCGATTTATAATATAATAAGAATGATAATAATTATTATGATTAATTATGACAATGATAATAATTAAAGAAAAAAAGTACACATAAATAAAACATTATTTTCGGAAACAACTTGTTCACAATGTCAGTTTGCTTTTGAATCATGTGAATACTAAATCACCAAACAGGGCAAATGTTTACCATTTTTGCAAGGCAATAGATAATTTATTATTTCGAATGATTCTAATTAAATATTTCTGAAAGACACATTTATCGTCGAATTAACCAAGTAACAAGCCATTTGCTGTTACATTTGCAAGCTAAATCAAAAGATAACATAACAACTTACTGGCGCCTATTGAAGATTATTATGTTTAATTGCAGAGAAAGTTAACAACTGTATAGGTCTTATCATTTGCAGTAAACATTTATCACATAAAGTCGTTATGTAAGCGATAGTTGTGCAGTGAAGAACCTCGCGAAATATTACTCGTGTTGTTTGTTTCTAATATGCCATGTTTTGTACTCTTCTACATGAATAAACTTATTGGTATCATTATTACCCTCCTATCGCTCCTTTCATTATATTCATTTTACTTGTCCGTAATCGATTAAACACGCCACAAATTAAAAAAGTGCGGAAATTCCAACTATATTTTTATTTATTGATTTCGAACGATTGCGACGAAAGCTTAATCATATAAAGAGTCATTCTCACACACCCAATGCAGATTGAGAGAGAGGCAGTGACTTAAATCCACTACTACTCAATATGATAGATGGGTTGACTGGGATTGGCTACTACTTGCTTTGGCAATTAACACATCCCCTTGACGGTTGGGCTCGTATCATGGATAATTTGGTTGCGAGTCGGCGCCCATAAAACTCTGTGATCGGGGTAGTTAGCTTTCATTTGCTTGAATAAATTTTGATGCGTGCGATTGGTAATGTCAAGACAATATATACAATAATCTGAGATATAACTTGAATGTCAGAAAAAGTATAGAAACTGCTTGACTTCCGAAGCATGTGATCGGGGTAGTTAGCTTTCATTTGCTTGAATAAATTTTGATGCGTGCGATTGGTAATGTCAAGACAATATATACAATAATCTGAGATATAACTAGAATGTCAGAAAAAGTATAGAAACTGCTTGACTTCCGAAGCATGTAGCCTTTTTCCTTTCTTTAGCATCTATATATATATATATATCAGGGGAAAAGCTGAACTTCGATATTTTCTCTCATTCAATGCTGTAATAAAGCATTCGCTAGCCAGACAATAAGGATAAAACGAATTGACCGTTATCGCGTAAAACGACATCAATCCAAGAGAAAAACGCATTTAATAAAAAAAAAAACTTAAAAAAGTCAATTATACATTTTAAAAGTTTACCAGCCGGATTATCAACCTCTCCACCCATTAAGCATGTGCAAATGGTTTAAACGCTTTGTGTAGCCACAAGACCTAAAATTCAGTACGTCTTGATTAAGTGGATCGCATGCCATCTTTGAGCGATAATGCCTGCCATTTTTTTCCTCTTATGCTTCAAGCTAATGTATCAGCTTGACACATTGCAAGTACGTATGGAGTTGCCCTAAGCACAATTTCACAACTTTTGAATGGTTTAAATGTCTGGTAGACGAAGGGCAACAACAGGACACCAAGACACCATGGTATACAACAAGGAGTAAATGTTTCAACTCAAACAACTCGTTATCGTTTTTTATCAAGACGTCCAACTTCACAGATTCCTCTATCAAGACGACAAAGAAGGTTGCAATATGATTGGCGATGACAGTACTTGCGTTGTCAAGAACGCTCGACAATGAAGATTTTTTCTACGAATCAATTTTCGAATAATATGGTTTACAAGTCCAATGCGCTAACCACTTAGCCAAAGAAGATTTTTTTGCTCACTGGTTAGCGCATTGGACTTGTAAACAAATTATTTGAATATTGTTGTCCGCGTGAGTTCGACACCGGCTCACGTCAGATAGTTTTCAGCTATGCTTCGGTCGGGGACAGTTCGTACGTAACAATGCCACAATAAGACGTCGGCAGATGAATTGGCAGCATGCGTTGGCGATGCCAAGGTTACATAAATGCTAGAAGTGGACATACTTGGTATTAATCATAAGGCCAATATTTAGACAGTGTTGAGTGAATGTGTTTTTTTGTACCTAGTGCCATTTAGTAACGAATTTGAAAGCTAGATCAGTTATTATATATAAGGACGATTTTAAAAGAAATCTAAAAAAACCCGTCAATCTACCCCATTTTGTCATTTTTTTCACAAAGATTGCTTATTATTCATAGATAACCTGCATCAAACATGTGTCACTGGTTAGCGCATTGGACTTGTAAACAAATTATTTGAATATTGTTGTCCGCGTGAGTTCGACACCGGCTCACGTCAGATAGTTTTCAGCTATGCTTCGGTCGGGGACAGTTCGTACGTAACAATGCCACAATAAGACGTCGGCAGATGAATTGGCAGCATGCGTTGGCGATGCCAAGGTTACATAAATGCTAGAAGTGGACATACTTGGTATTAATCATAAGGCCAATATTTAGACAGTGTTGAGTGAATGTGTTTTTGTACCTAGTGCCATTTAGTAACGAATTTGAAAGCTAGATCAGTTATTATATATAAGGACGATTTTAAAAGAAATCTAAAAAAACCCGTCAATCTACCCCATTTTGTCATTTTTTTCACAAAGATTGCTTATTATTCATAGATAACCTGCATCAAACATGTGTCACAAAACCTGCTTTGAGTAGTTTATGAAATCAGTTTCTAGAGGCAGGTTCTAAGGAAATACAGACTACTAAATCATTTAAAGGAAAATGAATGCTGCTTGTTCCATGAAACGTTTATTCATTCTGTGTACTTTGACATAATCCAGACTTATACTTAGATTCAATTTTATGATTTAAGACAAGAAAAAGTCGTTCCCATGGCAACAATATAAAACCTATTTGTCTTTATTACTTATCTATATATTCCGAGCAAAATAAAGATCAGCCTTTAAGAATATCATTAAAACTTTATGGTTTTAGCGGACGATGGAAGAAAAACTGTATAGGATAGTATCTGACATCTGACATTTCAAGACTTTCTTAAGTTACTTATAGTAAAGAACAGCGAGGACCTAAATTTCATTTAAAATTTGCTCCTCCCGCTCATTAATTTTCATTTGGAAACCATTCCAAAATCATCCACCTTGTTCAATTTCACGATATTGTAAACTGTATATTCAAAAATATAGTCTGAGTTTAACGTGTCAAGCATATAGCTCTAAGAGCTATGTAGTAGGTAAAATTAAGAAATTGTTTTTAGCACCCTAAATTTGTACCAATATGATAACTTTGAACTATTGAATGTCATTATATTACATGTAATATATTGTACAATTTGCAGGAGAATGCCCGTTCCTAAGTTGTAAGAATATGTGGTCCTGTTCAAATAAAAAAGAAATGTTGAATAATATAAGTTCAAACCAACAGTTCACAGAAAGGCCACTATTTTGGAGCAAAGCAGGGGCAAAGCTTACGTTTTACCATCCTAATCGCAGAATTTGGTACATTAATGCATATTGAATTTCGCTTCATTTGGTAAACTTTCGATTTATACGCATGTCATGTATTTCATTTCATTTCATACAATTAGTTGAAATTAATGCCTAAAGTGAAATAAGAGGACTGACCGGTCAACCGAGAATTTCCCCTATAGCGCAAACTTTCATACAATGTGATATCAAGCCGTATTACATTGAACTTTTCAGCCCTCACTACATTCAACATGGAAGCGTTCTCATAAATCGTGCTCATAAATGAAACACCGCTCTGTGTGTGTAATTCTGGCTAAAGAGTGCTTCATTTCGAAAAGTCCTTTTTTTATTGGGAGGGGGGGGGGGGGGCTTTAAACCCGAAAAGGGTTTATACTTTTCCTACGAACGCCGTACGATATCGCATACATATATTGTGATTTTTTTCTTTGTTTGGCTTTGTTTACCTGGCATTTAATTTTTATACGACGTATTTGTTATTTGTATAAAATCGTTCGGTTCCTGCATGATTATTTAAAAAAGACTATCACAAGTTCCTTGTTGTCCATACGACCACTACAATTCATTTGCACTCTCCCCGCACAGAGTCCAAGGGATTTGTTACCTAGATTTATAATATAATCGTCGTCGCGGAAGTGAAATAATCCCGTTGAATACAATACAAATGAGCTAAAAGCAGATACCAACTTTATATTTTCGGTGTGAAAATGACGTCATAATGTCTTTGCTGACGTCATCCTAAACAAAATAGGCTATTTTGGATTACCTCCCTTGAATTTAACTCAAATTTTGCTCCGCTCGCTCATTCATTCCATTCAAAACTCATTCAAAATCATTTATCTTGTTAATTTCACGATGTTTTTAACTGTTTTTACTTTTTGCGGAATGCGTCGGTCGATTATACATTTGCATAGACTAACCGTCCTAGTGATTAAACATAAGACTTGAAAAAGAAAGCAATCCAACTGCTTAATCCTAGAACCTCGTAACTGCAGCAAATAAGATACGAAATCTGATGAATCCATACAGGTAGCTTTCATTAGAGGAGACAATATACTGATGTGATCATAATTACAATATATTAAATACACATCGAAGCTTGTTATGTGCATTAAAATTACTTATCATCAATAAAATCTACTAACTAAGCCACTCGAAATTTAAGAACTTAATATTAGGAATCAAAAGTCTGCATCGATTTTATTTTAATTCATTCAAAATGATCAAAGGCAGAGAGCTTGTTGAGCATTTCTTGTAAATTGAAGTTAATCTCTAATGTCTTTTCAGTTTATTTTTACGGTCTTTTGGTTTAATCATTATTTTTTGAGCTCCTTTAACGAGATGATCATTTCAGACATTCTTTACAGTTTGAAAAAGATAATTCGGAAAAAAGAATAACTTTCTTACAAACGTGTATTACTTTTTTATAATCATGCATCACCAACTTAATTACCAATTTAGAAAAAATGGCATCAATAAATACATGTTATCAAATAATTTGAATAAAATTAATTTTAGATTAACTTATTGCTTGCAGCTGTTTGAACGTAGACTACAACATCATTTCAGTCAAAACGTAAATGACATTAACAACATTAACAACATCGTGAAATTGACAAGCATGCCAATTGACTCGTGTGAGGTTTAAAGTGTGTGCGTCCGTGTTTACACACAAACATAAAAGTGTGAATATTTTATGAAAAGGAGGTAATACAATATCGTTAATTTCGTTCAATTGGACGAAATTTGCGATTTTGTATTACGCCCCTTAAATTTATCTCAAAGTCCCTTCTAAAACTCATTCAATTCTATTCAGAAATCATTTCCAAATCATTCACCTCGTCGATTTCACAATGTTTTCATTGTAGCAGCTGGAACACCTAGAGATAATCATAGTTTCCTAGGAAGTCCTACTATCATTTTCCAAATTCCTCTTATCTGAATGGTAGTGGCTCTTGAAAAGAAGCTACAACAATGGACGATTGGTTTCTTCTGAAATAGAGCCGCCACCATAGCGCAGTTGGTTAGGCATAAGACTTCCAATCTGGGTTCGATCCCGGTGGCGGCAGATATCCTTTCCGACGTTTGTCTCTCACCAATGGGTAGATAATCGTAAACCTATATGAGATAGCAGTCGAAGGCTAGGAAAGGGTGTAGGTGAAAGAAATACCAGGAATCCATTGTTAGGTGCTCCGACCGTCGCAATATAACTGCGAAATCGTTGAAAGCGACATAAAACCCATTCAAACAAACAAATTCTTCTGAAATAAGAAAAAAAAGGTAGCGAATATCCCGACGTGTGTAGATAGACAATACAATATGAATGTCAGAAATGATAAACCAATTTATATCATATAAACCTAAACTGTTTCGATTGTTATAAATATTAGATTTTCATGCCTATGACAGTTTGAAAATAAATTTGAAAGGTATTAAAAAGTACAGTGCACATTATTCTGTCCGTCCCTTTCCCCAAAATGAAGTTAACAACATCTTTTGCCGTTAACTAATAAGTTAATAAAATTATATTGAATGAATGTGTGGAGCGGGTTTTGAATGTATGAGATCAGATATTTTCATACACAGTTCCAATTTGGCAGTCTTCACCAGCAATCGGATGCTTTAAAATCTACAAGAGCCGAAAAAATCGTGATATAAATTGACAAATTTGAATTAGATATTGACCGTTTTAAACCATTTCATTTAGTTTCCTAGTATTTCTTACCTTTATTTCCCAACCCCCACTGCATGGTTAACACAGTTAATAATACTAGGGAATTGACAATCATTTCGATAAAAAAAAAAACCATTCAAATTCATTCATTCACCAGCGGTACAATCATTCATTCCTATTACTCACTCAAATCGATCAAAAACTCTCCAAAATCGTTAGAAAACATTTCGAGATCGACCATTTAATTCAAATCGTTAAAATTATTCTAGATTTTTACTGGCTACTTTGGATTTTAAAGTGATTGATTGTCCCAAGAGGACATATAATCAGATAAGTGCTTATGATCTATGAAAGGGAGGTAATAAATATTGCTAATTTTGTTCATCTTGAACAAAATTAGCGATATTGGGTAACATCCCTTGAATTTCACACAAAACTCGCTCCAGACACACATTCAATTTCATTCCAAAATCATTCCAAAATCACCAATCTGGTCAATTTCAAGATGTTATTTACTGTAGGGCTCTGAAAATGAGGCTATTTCCAAGGACGATTGGTTTCTTCCTTAATTAGAAAAAGCACCGAGTATCCCGACTTGTGTAGATAGACAATACAATATGAATGTCAGAAATGATATACCAATTTATATCATATAAACCTAAACTGTTTTGACTGTTATAAATATTAGATTTTCATGCCTAAGACAGTTTTAGAATGAATTTGAAAGGTATTAAAAAGTACAGTGCGCATTATTCTGGGCGTCTTTTTCTCCCAAAATACGATGAACAACATTGTAAATAATGAGTTGAATTATTTTGGAATGATATTGAATGAATGTGTGGAGCGAGTTGTGAAAGAAAAGGGATAAGACGATTTCGCCATATCATCGAAAGTTTTTGGAATGAACGAATGGAGCGCTAAGTGGGCGATTTAGAATGGTTTTGATCGACACGAATGTTATATAGGGGTAAACCAACTGTACAAGTCAAAGCTAAAGGCGCCGAAATAAAAACAACGAAGAAAAGTAACAGTAATGTTAAAAGCATCGAAACTCACTCCGATCAAGAACATTAAAAAAAAATTGCTGCAGTTATGCTGTGTTGTAATTATTTAGCCTTTACCTTTTTTTCATACAGTTAGTTACACCTTGAAATTGACATTCATTTCAATCAAAACTTTTCCAAATCGCTCACTCAGCGCCCCATTCATTCATTCTAAACTCTCATTAAAACCATTCAAAAACGACCCCCAAAGAATAATAAAGATAATATCAACAACTATATTCAAAATAATTATAGGTTGAAAATAATCGAAATTTCGCTGACAAAATTGAAATTGCAAGCATCTGATTGGTTATTGAAAAAACAATACGTTATTTATTGAATTTATTTGCATAATTTGATAAAGGGAAGTAATAAATATCGCTATTTTTTGTTCATCCTGAACAAAATTAGCGATGTTGGATTACCTCCCGTTAATTTCACTCAAAACTCATTCATCACACTCATTCATTTTCGTTCAAAAATGATTCCAAAATCATTCACCTTGTCAATTCCATGATGTTGTTTACTGTACGCATGTTGGAAGACGGAACGTTTTATGTAATCACCCGTAGCGGTGTCCGCCGACCGGGCGTCGGCGTGGAGGCTTCGTCCATTTTTTCGGATCAAAACTCAGTCATCTTAAGTCCGATTGACTTGAAACTTGGCAGTTATATTTCTCACTTGATAAAGATAGGCCATGGTCTGAGAATGGTTTCGCTCCCCCAGGAGGAGTTTTGCGGACCATATTTTCCATAAAGCCCTATGTCTTGCGAGTATTTTAAGACATGTTAGCCCTCTGAGAGTGGTAGCTTTATCGTGTAACATTAAGTTACCTACATCACCTATCAAATTCAAATGTATGACATTGAAATCTTAAATACATAATATTTTAAAGAAAACATTGTCAAATGATTAAAATGAGTATATTTTCCACTAAAGCTCTTACAGAGTAAAAAAATCGTAACCAATACCAGGTGAATATTGCACTCGAACACGTAACATACGTAACATTTTCATTCATACCCTATTTTTCATAAAAAACAATGCCTAATGTTTCCTCTCAAAATTTTACCAATTTAGATAAAGCATTTTTTTTGTTATAATAATAAAGCAGTCCAATTATCTTTCCAAAACTTTAAACAATGACTCTCTACGTGACCAACTGTGCATGCTATACACAAATGAATACAGCAACCCACAGTTACAAGCAGTGAATAAAATAAATATATTTTTGCTATAAGGTGTAAAATTTATTTCTTTGTTCGACTTAATTCCACTAGAATTGAACGTTTTCACTGAATTGAATAAAAGACATTGTCCCAAGAAAAAAACTTGTGAATTCTGGGGTTCAAGTGTGTTTGTGTGCGCGTGTGTGTGTGTAAAGCTGTATCATTAGAAGTGTCTTTCAATAATCTGACAATTAAGAGCAAAATAGTTGATTATGATTTGATATGTTTCATTGATAACAAATGTAGGCCCGAACACTGATGTGAAAAGACGTGTTAAATATTTAAGCATGATAATTTTTCCTCAATTTATAAAACTCACCATATTGATTTCTATCCACAAGTGTTCTAGCTCCCAAACATAGAAGTTTTGATGATTGATTTCATAGAGCAGCATGTCAAACAAATGATTAAATCATATTACAATCTGAAAACGGTAGCTTTATCATGTAACATTACATTACGTGCACTGTGTGTAATATTTAAATGAATATTGATTAAAAAAAAGTATTTATCTGATTAAATCTTTCTCAAATGATCAAATAAATGTTTTGTCCAGAGCAGAACTAAAGACTTTTGAGTCTGACAAACAACCCCAAAGAATCTAACGTCTTTTAGTGTTACATATGTTACATTTTCACATTTGTCTATGTCTGACAATTTGTGCCCTAATGGTTGGGAAAGAAATATTCAAATTAGAAGAAAACCATACACATACTTGTTGAAACTCATTGAATTGGTTTTAACTTGTATTAAAAAACTTAAAATTTAAAATGAATGTTCATACAGACAATGCTGTACTGATGAGAACTTTCCTATTAATTTTGTCACTGGTAACACATGTAACATCAGGTAAATTAGTGTGTGTAATGAATTGCCAATAAAAAACAATGTCTGACGACAATATTTTTGCTAAGCAACATCGATTTCATAAAACCAGATAGGTTGTGAGTTTTTTGGACACATGCAACCTACCTCAGAATGGTAACTGTTTTCTTATGAAACTGAATAGATTTTCTAGCTCCTGTTATATTTTAACGAAAAATAAATGAAAGTAAATAACACAAAATCTTTCACATTAAGAATTTGAGTTGATACTGATCAAATTCAATATATTGATAACAATAAAAAATGCTTATTGACTTTCACATTACTAATGTCACATTCGTTACCTTGATTTACACAATATATTTTCATTTGTGATGCCATATTTTCTAAACACTGACCATGTCAAAAGACCAGAATGTCCGTTAGTTTTCAATAGCTTGAATAATTCTAGAAACATTTTTTTTATTCTGTCTTTGCTTTTAAGTCTTTAAGTTTCAATTTTAGATTTACACAATGTTGCATTAATCTGTAATACGGATCCTGTTACAAGCTGAATGGCAGACACAAGACTATGAAGAAATGTATCTATCTAATGTCTTGGTTGGCAGACCTCTATCTGTTGTAAGAGATCAAAATTTAAATATGGAGCTTTGGCAAACACCATACCTTTTACAAAGAAGCACAAGCTGCACGAAATATTTAACTTGCTTTCTGTAAGCAAAAACCTGGAAACTTGAAAGCATCTTTGTGACTACATTGTAACTATTTTTTTTTTCGCTGTATCGGCTGGTGAAATTCAGTTGAATTCTTTTATACTAGTAGGTTTTTTTCAGTGTGTTGCCCAGACTATTATTTTGGGTTTATATGAATAGTTAGCTAGTTCTATCATGCTTTACAGATCTGGGGATTAACAATTGGTGCTTGCAGTCACAGGTATTCAGTCCAAAGAGATATTCTAAAATAGATAGAGGGTAACGTATGTTATTTTGATGTTACTCCCTTAAGCTACCACTTTCAGAGGGCTAACATGTCTCATTTTGTAGCTTATACATTGCTGTATTCAGAAATCAAAGTGAACAAAACTCCCCCCCCCCCCGGGGGGTCTATAGTCAGCTCAAGGTCTAGGAATTGCAAAGAACAAGAACCGTAGCTCCCCTAGCTTATTCTCAGAGTTATTGCCCTTAATTTATCTTCGAGCTTGCTTTTAGCTCTTTTTAGCTCATCTGAGCATAACGGTTAGCTTTATGATCGTTCAATGTCAGTCATGAGCCACTTGCGTCGTGCGTTCTTCGCCGTCCACCATTTCTCTGAACATCTTCTTCACATTCTTAACGTGTAGATAAACCTTGAAGAAATTTGACAAGGATGATACTTGCCAAGATAATTGAAAAACATTCTTTACTCTGGTTTCCATGTCAATAAAAAGGGGAAAGGGACATCTTGAAAATAGTATTCTCTCAAACCAGAAGGCAGTTAACATAATTATGAAATTGGCAAGATGAACGATGTAGGAATGATTTTGGAATGAAATTGAACGAGTGCGTGATGCATGTTTGATTAAAATTAAAGGGAAATAATCCAATATTGCTAATTTTGTTCAGGATGAACAAAATTAGCGAAATAAATTACCTTTCTTAATAAAATATATGTAATTTTTTTATTGTTTGTCATTATGGACCAATCAGATACTTTATAAAATCGACACCAGTCAATAAAATCATATATTTATTTGATCTATTCGAATAAATTATTGATCGTCTTGAACGATTTAGAAGCGTTTTTGAACTATTTCGGAGCGTTCTTGAGTGAATGTTATGAATGAATGATTAGAGCCCTAAGCGTGTAAGTTTGAATGCTTTTGATCGAGATGAGTGTCAATTTTACGATGTGATTAACTGTAATCCTAAATTACACAATGCTGGAATGAAACTAATGAACATTCTTGGCACTAAGAAACATCTTTAGAACTCAAGGCAGCAAATATAACGTAAAATGCAGATTGGACGCGTTCAATCAGGGTTAAGTGCCAAATAGCGTGAGCCGTTATTGAAGAAAGATATAAGACAGTGTTTGACATTGAAATGATTGAATGTATTGTGCAGAAAAAAAAGTTTTATTCCTATCTAGCTACCCATTACAAGGGCCTAGAAGTCAATACTTTTAAAAGATGCGATATATGCATTATGTTTTCACGATTCAAAGTTTTGTTAAATAGGGAAAGAGATAGAAGACAATGATTCAAATAGGATTAGAAGTAAAATTGAGTATTTGAGTATTTGTGTACAGTCAGTAATTGACATTCATGTCAATCAAAATAATTCTAAACAGCTCACCCAGCTCACCAAACGCTCCATGCATCCACTCCAAATATTCACTCGATCATTCAAAATCATTATGAAATCACTGTTTAAGATAAGACCAACAACTACATTAACAAATATAGCTAGAAAAATTGCGATTTCACTTTCATAATTGAAACATACGCGATTGAATGGTTCCTGAAGAAATTGGAGGATATTTATAGAACTTGTGCGTATCTTGTTTTAATGGGAGATGATAAATATAGCCAATTTTGTTCACCCTGAACAAAATTAACGATATTGCATTACTTCACTTTATTTCACTCAAAAATCAGTCATCGCCCTCATTCAATTTCATTTTAAAATCTTTACAAAATCATTAACCTTGTCAATTTCACGCTGTCGTTAACTTTACAACTTTCATCTATTCGATATATCTCCTTAATTATATTGGGATAATTGTACATCATATTTTTTTCTTTTGAAAAAACTGGCATCATCTCGAAACAAACGTGAAGTTGTTTCACTTACAGGTTAAAAAACATCGTGAAATTGACAATGATAATGATTTTGGAATAATTTATGAATGAAAATGTCAATGAATGAGTGTGTTGAGCGGGTTTTGAGTGAAATTAAGGAGAGGTAATCTAATATTGCTAATTTTGTTCAAGATGAACAAAATTAGCGACATTTGTTACCTCCCTTTAATAAGATATACGTGCTTTTCTGGTTATGTGTCTTCTTGGACCAATCAGACATTTTTCAATACTTATTATCCTCAATATTTCCCCTGGCAGGGCGGAGCTTAAGTAACGGGTCGATGCACTAAGGTAAATCAGCTTTTATTCATTATTTACTTCTTAAGATATAATTAAAGATAATTAAATTGAGACCGTAAATCGTAGGTTGGTAACCAAAGCCTTGTAACTTCAGCTTGTCCCAAGCTGAAGTTACGAGGCTTTGGTAACCAAACGATGAAATGTATTCAAAAATATTTAATAGTTAACTCGCCAAATTACGTCGCGGCTAAGCCCCGCCCTGCCAGTTCATTAAAAACGCAGAATACAAGGAAGGCAAGAGAATAGTAGAATAATTTGATCGATTTGAATTTATAACTGATCCCATTGACAGATTTCGAAACGTTTTCTAATGATTTCGTAACGTGTTTTATAGATTTGAGTGAGTGTATGGAATGAATAAATGAATTGAGCGATGAGTGAATGATTTAGAACGATTCTGATCCGGATAAAAGTCAATTTCACGATGTTTTCAACTGTACCGTTATCAATTCCACATACTAATGCGTGGAAGATTATACAAATGAGACCCGTCACGCGAAAAGGGACCATCTGGTAACTCCACAGAATAAATAGTTTGAAAAGGAAAAAGTTTCTTTCCTGCTTAGTCTGTGCAGATCGCGCAGTCAGACCAGGGTCCACACTTTTCGCACGTCCGAGATGGTCCATTTTCGCATGACAAATTTAAGATTCATTTTATCCAGCGGCGAAAGGAATTGATGAATTATAAAAGCTAAGAACTAATAAATATATCTCATTTGATAAAATAAATTCCACTAAATGAAAACAACTTTTAAAGACTGTAAAACTGTAAAAACGAGACAAAACTTAAGAAAATTGATGAATATGAGACAAACATACTGGGTTTCCCCTTTTTCACACACAGGTCGAAAATGTAAATGCATTCCGCTTTTTTCATGAGTCGATTTACATAAACATATTACATTTTGTGAAAACTAAAAGCATGGTAGATTAAAAGAACATCAAATAATCAATTCAACATTTCCCTAAGTTTATTAATTTCTCTTCGTTGAATATTCATTGTAATAGCAATTAAAACAAAGCATTTTAGTTTACATGTTCTTAAAAAATATACATATGTTATTTATACTACTTCTTTTTTTGCTAAGGATCACCTTTTCTTTTAAGGATATTTTGCTGTAAACATATTGACTCCATTTTTGTCTTTTAACTCAAAGAAGGGTAAATATTCGGACTTGGTGTCCCTGTAGCTAACTTTGATCACAATTTTTGCATTCAGTTTCCATTTTAATATGGCAGACAAGGGTTTAAGGCGACATGTTAGTCAAGATGAGATGAATAGGGGCAATGGCGTGCTTATTTCTTTGTTTTCTCAAAGGCACATTGCATATGCCCTTGGTGTGTCCCAGAGCATTGTATCCCGAATGTGGAATGTCGACTGGTAATGTTAGGCATTTGCGTGCTGGGGGTCGAGAACGCTCAACGAATGAGGTTCAAGACCGTTTTTGGTGGTTCAGGCACGGCGTCATTTTGACAATGCAACAACGTTTCGTAATTACTTCCAGAACGTTACTGGTGTGCGAATAAAGACCCAAACTATCAGAAATCGGTTGCATGATGCCGGCCTGAGGTCAAGATGGCCTGCAATCTGTATTCCATTAACGCGATTTCATATAGAAATGCGTTAAGCGTGGGACACGGGCTCATGTGAACTGGACCCGAAATGACTGGACCCCCTGTCTTTTTAGAGACGAGTCTAGGTATTGTGTGGACTTTACCGATAGACGTAAGAGGGTCTGGAGGATGCCAAATGAACCTTTTACATGATATTTTGGCGCGGGCTGAATCATGTCTTGGGTCGGAATTAGTGTTCAGGGGAAAACAGATCTCCACGTCATTGAAAACGCCACATTGACGACTCTCGGGAACGTAAATGAGATCATATGCACCTGCAGTTGGTGAAAATTTCATTCTAATGAATCAATAAAGAGCATCACCAATTAATACCTCGAGCAAGCCACGATCGTCCGTATGGAATGGCCAGAAAGATCCCCGGATCTAAATCCTTTAGCGCATGCTTGGAAAATGATAGGAGATAACGGTTTCTCGAACCTCACTCTTTCTTGCGGAACGTATAAAGAGGTTTTTTAACAAAATTTTATACTGATTCTATTTACAAAAACAGACACAAAAAAGACAGTTTGCCCAGCCAAACAATATAATATATCAAATTGAAGCTTTAGATGAGCACAAACAGTTGAATAACATAAGTGTACCCATCTCATAACAGAATTGACAAACCATTATGGAAAAAGTAAATTTTGTTCAAAACCAACAACTCCATTACGGCTGGATAAAGTTTGTCTAAAATAGAACAGAATGTAGACAAATGTACCTACGAGGTACTACTACAACAATAAATAGTTTCAAAAGGCTATTTTGAAAGAATCAATTTCCATTTATTTTGTCAACATACAGGTCAAACCGGTTTGGTCTGGTTTTAAAGTAAATGTAAGGTACGGTGCAACATCACACCATGATATTGTAAAATATTTTCTTATGTTTATTTCAAATTATAGCTTTTTGAAGTCAATGATCTATTACAAAGAAGTATATATTTATCATTTTGTGAAATAGATATTGATATATTTCTAAACATCCTTACGGGTATATAAACTATTAAGGTCATTTTATGATAACACATCAAACCTTACATCGGTCTACACGTTTACAAAAATAGATGACATACATGGCATATGTGTTTACAACATAAATCGTATAACTACGTTTTGTGTCCGAGTTTTACACCAACGGTTATAGTAGTTCCCGGTTAGTACTTTAGACTGTATTTTGATAAAATGTGAGCCAATTTTATCAAACCGTCATGCAGTTGCTTGTTCTGTGCAAAAATAGTCTTTTCCACAATGTTTGACTATGATGCTACAGCTATAGCAGTCTTGTGTTGCTTTACAATTTGTGCTCATAAATAGCTTTATTTTGATATGTAATATACCTGAACATACTGCATTTTCTTAGCAAATGCAGTGCCCTTAATATTGGGTCTCAAACACTTTACATGAACCTTAATCAGAGAACACAAACCTATTAATGGAACATTTTACGTATGTTTGACCAGAGGGAGTTTACAGAAAACGCTTATAGCGTCAAACGAAATAATATATTTCTTACTACATGTACAACCTACCCTTGATATCATAAAAAACTGGCCGATCCCTTCTACTTCAGCTTCGCTTTAAATTCAATAGAACATCATTCATCTTGGCAATTTTTTTCTACTCTTATCTGTATAACACCACTGTCTCTCATTAAAAAATACTGGCTCATCCCTTCTACTTCAGCTTTGCTTTAATTTTAATAGAACATCATTCTTCTAAGCAATTTTTCACTACTCTTATCTGTATAACACTATTGTCTCTCGTCAACACATAAAGTGATGCTGCTAAAACCTAATGCAGGAGACACGAAGGTCATTATCGCGATATCAAATTTACATTTGAATGCTTGGAGTCGATTTAGTCCTGAGTATTGCCTTTTTTATGTCCTTTCGAAAAGAATATTTTCAATTTCCATATTCAGGATTGGTCAAGGGGAACGGAGAGTCCATCTTGTCGCATCAAAGTGAATTCCACAGATTTTCCAAAAAGAACATCTACAAATTGTAGCAATGATTATTTTAAATATACCCCCCCCCCCAAGATATATATATATATGAAAAAAAAAAAATCGGAAAACCAGTTGATAGACAAGATGAAGGATTTCGGAATGAAATTGAATGAGGATGTAGAGTGAATTTTGCGTGAAACTAAAGGATGATAATCCAATATCGCTTATTTTGTTCAAGGGGAATAAAATTAGCAATATTATTACCTCCCTTTAATAAAACAATGTATAGTTTTACTTTTGTATGACTTGGTGGACCAATTGGCAATTTTAAAAATCCACGTTAGCCAATAAAGTAGTAAAATAATTTGCTAAATTCTGATAAAATGTTGATCGTCTTTAAAGATTTCGAAATGTTTACTTATGCTTTTGTAGCTTTTTAATTTTTTTGAGTGGGTGTTTGGAATGAATGAATGGAGCGCTGAGTGAAGGATTTAGAATGTATCGATCGGTAGGAGTGTCAATTTCACGCTGCAACCAACTGAACAACGGGCAAACGCAAATGTATATCCATCATGTCGTATCAAGAGTGGCGGACTCTGATCATTAAACAGGTATCCGATATCAGTCCAAAATCATTCACATTGTCATTATCACCATGTTGTTAACTGTAAAATATGCCTCCAAAACCCTACCCACAAACTCATTCAATAGCATTCCAAAATCTTTCCACTCACCAATTACACGATTTTTTACGTACTGTACCTGTAGTATGATCGGTATGATTTCGAATTTCATTGTGTCAATTAATACATCAACGGAAAAAATATGTTTCAAAATGCGCAATGTATCGCCCACCAATGCGCTCTGATAATTAATGTAGTGTGTTTAAGGTTCATGTAAAGTGTTTGAGGCCCAATTTTAAAACACTTCATTTGCCAAGAAAAAGCAGTATGTCCAGGTATATTATATACCAAAATGAAGCTATTTATGAGCACAAGCAGTTGAGCAACATACGACTGTCATAGCTATAGCGGTAAAGCCAAAACATTGTGGAAAAGGGTCATTTTGTAGAGAACAAGCAACTACATGATTGTTGTAAAAAAAAATTGCTATTGCTGAGTTTTATATCAACGTTTGTAGTACTACCTGGATAGTACTTTAGACTGTACTTTGTTAACATATGGGGCAGTTTTATCCAACCGTCGTGCAGTTGCTTGTTCTGAACAAAATGACCCTTTTCCACAATGTTTTGGCTATACCGCTATAGCTATGGCGGTCTGATGTTGCTTTACTGCTTGTGCTCGTGAATACCTTCATTTTGATATATAATATACCTGGACATACTGCTTTTTCTAGGCTAACGAAGCGCCCTTAAAATTGGGTCTCAAACACTTTACATGAACCTTAATTGGAACAGACAGTGTACGGATCAAGTGAAAAAATGTGTAAGTAACACTGACTAAGCGCTCCATTCATTTATTTCAGTGCCTTTCAGAAGAAATCAAAATTGCTTCGAAATCATCGATAAAAATGCTTCGAATTTGGTCAACAAATTCAAGGAAGTCGATGAAATTGAGACTGTGCGTATTATTTTCAACAATTTACCATGTGCGTGCATTATAAACCTTGTTCAGCCTAGACAGCAAGATAAAGCAGATATAAGCTTACAGTTAAACACATCGTGAAAGTGACAATGAGAAAGATTTTGGAATGATTTATGAATGGATTTTAATGAGTGTGTTTTGAGAGTTTTGAGAGTTTTGTGTGAAATTAAAGGAGGGCAATCCAATATCGCTAATTTTGTTTAAGATGAACAAAATTAGCGATATTTGTTAACAACCTTTAATAGATAGATAGTTTTATTTCAAAACCAGAAGGTCATAGACCCATGAGGTACAAAACGGACATACAAATACAGCATGGCGAACATAGTAAAGTCAAATATACCTGTAAGTGTGAAATTCAGTTTTAGCTTTAATAAAATATACGTAATTTTCGGTTTGTGGGTTTTCGTGGACCAACCCGACACTTTAAAAAACACACAAGACAAAAAAATCGTAGAATTATCTGATCGATTTTCAATATATATATGTCCCAATGAACGATTTCGAAATGTTTTCCAATGATTTCAGGGCGTTTTTGATCTATTTGAATGAGTGTTTTAATGAATGTATGGAGCGCTGGCTTGATTTAGAATGGTTTTGATCGGAATGACAGTCAATTTTACGATGTTTTTATTTGTATAAGCTCACATGTCTGTCTACAGATATTGTGAGACATTATCTATATGCAAAGCACATTGTTTAGACTCTGGTTAGACTATGTGGCTGCACAAACTGGACAGAGTCTTTGCTTTGCACACATTCAATATCATTATACGATTTCAATTGCCGGTATTGATTATTTAGCATCTGGCTGGCATCTGACACAAAAACAAAAAAAAGTACGAAAAAAGTACGTATGTTTTATTAAAGGGAGGTAATAAAACATCGTTAATTTCGTCCAATATTGCCGATGTTATGTTTCTTCTCTTTAATTTAAACAAAAACTCGCCCATCTAACTAATTTAATTTTATTCAAAAATCATACACTATATCAATAACATGAAAGTCTAAACTTCGTGGTGTAAAAAAAAAACGACAGGAAGCTATGAATATTTTCACCAGTCGCTATGATATAACAAAAAATCAAAAACCTTCAACGAATTAATGTTAAATGTAGAGTCACTTTTTAAGATTTGGACTGACTTCTACATTTACCTATTTGCGGTTCTAACCATTCAAATGAAAGTTCACTGAGTAACTTTTCGAAAGCACCTCGAAATTAAAACTCGCATTTAACTTTAAAAAAGAACAAAAGAAATCTTTGACGAATTAATGTTAATATAACTTTAAAGATTTTAACTGACTTGTAGATTTGTATTAGCACGCGGTTCTAACCATAAAAATGGAAGTTTCAAAGCGTAACTTTGAAACAAAATTCAGATATGGAGACATTTTTAGATTCTAAACACTAATGGTGGCTATTTACAGATCTTGGTGATTTATCTCTGAAGTGCGTGCTGCTTTCAGATGCTTGTTTTTGTAACCCTATTTTTTCTTCACTAAAATTGCAATGTTCATAAGTACGTGATCATATTTTACTGAAGATGGCTTTGTGTATGTGATCTAATTTGAACATGTACAATGAGTATGATAATGTTAAGAAATTTCCTGCTTCCGGTTGACAAGACGATGCGAACTGTTTGCAAATTATACCCCGCTTTGCACGCTAGTGCACGTGCAAAGCGGTGTATAATTTGCGAACAGTTAACGACGGTTTCTTACTTTGAACGCAGGGTTCGCCTTTTACATATGCCCTTATAAACGTTTTGCTGATGATTTTTTTTTTCGGTACTTATTAAAGGTCCGGTCCAACCGCGTCCATCCAATGTCATTTTCATCCGCGCATAAAGTTTTGAGCTGCACAAAACTTGTAGAGCGGATAAACTTTCCGCTATGTACGAGGTAAATACGATAAAAAAAAGGGGAATAAACGCTACTGTTACGTGCCAATGTAACAAGAACAAAGAAGCCAGCAACAAACTTTACAATTAACAATATTTATTGACAATAACAACAGAATTATTGACAATATGAAATTAATACAAAAACAAATTACAATACCTTGAATGTTTAATCCTAAAGTTTTTAATTTTAGATCAAATTTAATTAAGTTCCTGGTCCACAAATAATAATAAGTCCAACAATATCCGAATTTAAAATTAAACACGCTTTTAAACACACTTTTAAGATAACTAGAAATCCCCTTTTAGTTTAACACAGTACTACTAAATGAAACCATTAGACTAAACCAAGTGAACCAAGAATGCTGTAGGAACCCCTTTATATAATACTATAGAACAATCTGGAATAGCATAGAACATAAGAATACTCTAGAGTCTGAATCACTTTCTAAAAGGCCTTTCTAGAAAGATCTAAAATCTTCTACATACATTTACCTATTAGTCAAGGTAATTGGAAAATTCCCAGACTAATTCTAAAAATAGACATGGTAAATACCATTAGGTTTATTTATAGTTTAAATATAACACTACGTATCCGATAGCATCCGTTTTACTTCAGCTGTATCCTTAATCCATCCGTAAGGCATTCTCGAAATTCTTATTCGCTTTGGATGAAAACGAACACAGGGCGCATTTATTAAGTATACGAAAAGTATATAAAAGGGAAGTAACACGGATATTTATGTTATGATGCGTGTGTATCACGTAAAATCTAATGATCCGCGCAGCAACCCTTTTATTTCAGCTTAGCATACGTTTTTTTTACGTACAATGCATTATGCAGCCGCTCTTTCTGCATTTAGTTTACGTCACAATTACACGCGGTAACCTCTTCTGAGCTGTGATCGGCTCTTGTCCGCAGGGTTTCTGATGAACATCCACTCAATATCCCGGCTACATACTTAACGCGTCAGATTTTTTACTTTCTGTTTTCGCAAATTGTTACCACTATGATCAGTTTTTATCAAGCGTGTTAGGACGGATGAAAATATCACATTTCCACCGTGTCCGTTTCGCATACTTTTTTGTCCATCTGGCAGCGGGACAGGGCCTTTTGGTACAATTTGCTTTGTATGTTAAAGTGATTTTTAATCGTGTACATACTTTCATTGACACTCATTCCAATCAAGACCATTCTAAATAACTCACTAAACGCTCCATTCATTTCAATTACCCATCCAAACTTCAAAACCCTCCGAAATGATTCAACTAACAATGCTTTGCATTTAGATATATGAAGACGAACTTTATAATATATTTTCGCACCCAAACAATTAGCCTTGGTTCTTTAATTTGCTTAAATATTTCTTTTAGTTTAGAGCCAATAGGATGAAATTATTGCGCCCATTTGAATAAGCCCTAGGCTGTTTGATCACATTGAACAAATAAGTAATAGACTGAAGGCTTTTGGAAAAGGCCATACTCTAAACAATTAGATAAGCAACTTTCAAAATGTTCAGTATATCTAAGAATGATGCACAATAACGTAATGTCAAATAAGAGAAATTGAGGAAGTATTAAAAACTTGAAATCACGAAAAAGAATTATATGGTTCAGTCACTATTTTTTTCCAAAATTAGTGTAAAGCTAAGCATGGAAGAAAATAAACCTAAGCGGGTCGAGGACGAACGCGCAGGGACAAAAATATTAAGTAATATAATATAATATGATTGATTTACAAGATCGAAGTGATGCACTAACGACTCAGCCAAATAATTTCTTGTCTGGCGACGATGTCAGGCATAGTATTTAAAGCTTTCGGAAGCTATGCATACACAATGTAGGGATTATCAATAAGGATAAACATGTACGCCTTCATAGACAGAAATGGGCTTATTTGGGTGACCTCACTGGAATTTAAAAGTAGATCTTAAAGAAAAAAATAGTTCAGCTTGAAAATGACATTTTGAAGTGGAGAATAGTGATACATGTGCATATTTATTTTATTTTTTTTACTAGTTTTGAATCTCTGCTTTAATATGACGCTAGGTTCGACCTTTTTGGTGTACGATTTCCTTTCCGGGAGGACGGATAAGGGACGGGGGGCGTACCCGAACTAACTGTCCTCTTTATGGGTGAGAAAAAGACGGTGCCTCTACTCTCGCTCGAATAGACCAAAACTTAATCTGATTTGACCTAGTTTTTAAGTCTCAAAAGATAGAATGTAGATGAAACGCTAATGACGTAATATATAAGAGAAGTGTTGTGGAATGCGCTGCAGCACCTGAAAGTTGAGCAATTTTATATAGAACAAGGAAGGCCAAAAATCGGGTGGGGGTCTGACCTATTGCAATAAGAAAGTCTACATATTTACGACATAAATGACTCAAGGGCGAGCCCTCATCGTACGAACCGTAAGTCAGTGTATCTGATATTATAGGGATGGGGGTCTTTTTCACCGCGTTTATTGGAGTATAAAGTGCAATTGCCCTAGCATATAGCAAATAGCGACCGTAGGGCGTTATATGTTTAAGTCATGTGCTAAGGCAATTGCACTTTATACTCCAATTAACGCAGTGATGGTGGCAGCGGTGCTTTTCGTCTAGACGATTAAATATTTGTCTTCGTTTGCTGTCAATATTGTCCTGCACTTGCAGTTGTCCTCGCCTTTTCTATGTTGTGAAGTTAGAGATACGCTGCGTGTCGTCTACTCTGCATGGCCATGATTGCACTTCGAAAACAGCTGGTCTTTTTTTACGTCATATGTTAGAGAGCAAACTGTGAATTACCAGCAACAGTGCAAGTATTTTGTGCAAGTGTTTTGTATGGTGTACGCAGAGAAGTCATGTGTTGGTGTGCCTAGAGAACAATAGCAAGTGGGTAGTTTGAATTAGATATAATTTGGTGTACGCCGAGAAGTTATTGTTTGTGTCCATAGAGAACTTTATGAAAATTGGTAATTATAATTCTTCAAGTTCATAGATTAACCTTGAAATAGACTAGAATCTACAGATGAATAATGCCAGTTCATAATTTCGGGAGATACTATGTAAGAAGAGACAAAAACTTTGTGAAATCGTGCATGTAGACATGAACTAGAAGGGTGTTTGAACCGTCATAATTCTAATCTAACCTTTTCTTTCTTTTTCTTAACCTTGTCTGATTTCTGTCTGTGCTTGTTTATTTGCTTATTTTCATTTGCGTGTGTTTTGTTGTGTTTTTTGCTAGAAATAAAATGAATAAAATGCTTTTGTTTGTTAACAAGGCTGTTCTTTTTCTAGGAGTTGACTTGCGCAATTACTTGAATAGCTCACGTCCTTACAATGGTAATTATCATTTACTTCACGCGTTAACAATTATTGCCGACTTACTCTTCAATGAACCCAAAATATTTAAAAGTTTAGTCGCCAAATTACGTCACGGCTAAGCCCCGCCCTACAAGTTCATTAATAACGCAGAATACTTATGATAAAAAAATATTTCTGTCAAGTTATTCTGCATTTAAATCGAAACCAGCGTGATCGGGCTTACTCGAGAGGTTTGCTTGATTGTCTTCGTGGACTCGCTGTAAACCTCGGCTCAGAATCAAAACTGCATGCTTGTTATTAAAAAATCTTTCGAAGACATTTTGATTTCTAATAGATTATATAGCAACGTTAGGTTGTGGAAGGAAAATGAGGTTTTTTGAATTCCTACAACACCGGACTTGCAGATAGAAGATAGGGGGTTTTCCAGAAAGCCCTATTTCATTTTATACAGAAATAAAGTCAAGGGTGTAGCTCCCATTACGCACATTACGCAAGTGCGTAATAGAAAGAAATCCTCTTTCGAAAAATTGTCGTAGATGAATGATCATAAAATCGAAACTACAGCTTAATTTAAGCTGTTGTTACGATGTTCTGATAATTCACCAAGCGCCTAAATCATAACTGAAAGGAGAGTAGACGGGAAACATTCACCTATTGTCACATTCCACATGTATCGCAATTATCTTATATACATATATATATATATATATATATTTTTTTTTTTTTTTTTTTTTAGTTGTCGCGTTCTGAGTGCGTATAAATTTCAAAGTCCTAGTTATGCCTATGAAATGCAGTGGATTTCCCCATGTGAAGCGATTTAGAACAATCAAAATTCTTTATTTCATTGAATTGCATTTTATAGACCGGCAGGGGTCGGGGATGTAGACAAGTTATAACGAAATTTTAGGTTAACAAGACCAATGGGCTAACCACTGATCTATCGAAGATCTGTCCTATTACACCCTTCTAGAGATATGAATGTTCAGTAAAAAAATATCGTGAAATAGGCACCCATTCTGATCAAAATCATTCTTAATCAATTACTCATCGCTCCATTCATTTATTCCAAAGACTCGCTCGAATCGATCAAAAACGCCCTGAAATCAGTAGAAAACATTTCCAAGTTGCTCAATAGGACTAATATTTAATTCAAATCGATCAGATAAATTCAGATTATTTTTGGCTTGTGTGAATTTGAAGTGTCTGGTTGGTCCACGAAGACACATAAACATAAAAGTAAGTATATCTTGTTAAAGGGAGATAACAAATATCGCTAATTTTGATCGTCTTGATCAAAATTAGCGATATTGGATTACCTCCCTGTAATTTCACTCAAAACTCGCTTCACACACTCATTCAATTTCATTTATAAGTCATTCCAATAGCTTTCCAATTGTCAGTTTCACGATGTTTTTAACTGTAACAGAGGTATTTTATCAATTTTAGCAATGATGTTCTCCATGCTTTTCTCGCATTATCTTGTTTTAGACCACGCTTGAAGCGAATTGGCCAAACAATGGGCAGTATTTCAAAAGTATATATCACAGATACAACTCTGAGCTTTGTATCTACAGCTATACAATGGATGCATATCGTGCGCGTGAATCTCGACAGGTTTTGCGTGTCGAGTCATTTCAAATAGATTACGAGCATTTCATTTGAGCGCTTTTCGCCAAAAGACTTTCTATGGTCGCAAAAATGCAAAAGATCTGCAATGATAAGTAACAGAGACAGATTCATAAGGATTTTCAGCATAATTACACACAATTACAGTAAAACCACAGTGAGTTCGGGTAATAATGCAGACAATTTTAGAAAAGCGTGGTCTAAGTCAGATAGAAAATCTCATGCCGCGGTATATGGGAAATAGACACTCGCCTACGCTCGTATCTATTTCCCATATACCACGGCATTCGTTTTCTATCCTATACTTAAACTACTTGGTGACCATACCTATCTATCCGATTGCCAAAACACAGTTCGTTGAACCTCGATATTGTACGGAAATATGATCGGATGTGACGATGTGTATGTATTTCCGAAATATTTCAATCCTTTGAGTTACTTGTCATTACCAGCTTGATATCAGCGATAAATGAGATAAAAGATATAGTATAACGTTTAATGAAAATACTGTTAGCAATATTAATCGGTCTGAATATTTGGAGAAATTAAGATACTTGATTTATACCAGAATATGGCTGTATAGACAGAGATTTTAAATTTAGGTATAGGCCCTAGCAGCGAATTGTCTATTTTGAAAATGGTATTTCGGTATATTAAACTAAAAACTATCATGAGTTTCAGCAAATTTGCTAACCAAAAGCAAAATCATTGTTTTACTCCTGTAATCTAAAAAAAATCCTGGATTTTTGCAACAAGTTATTACAATTAAAAACATCGTGAAACTGAAAAGATAAATGATTTTGGAACGATTAAAGAATGATATTAAATGAGGCGAGTTTTGAGTGAAATTTAAGGGAGGTAATGCATATCGCTAATTTCGTCCAAATTGGACGAAATATGCGATAATTCATTACCTTCCTTGAAGTAAGTTCAACGTGTTTTCCTCTTTGGGAGTCTTTTTGGAAAAAATCAGACGCTTTTTAAATCTACATATGGTGATATAATTTGGCCATCAATTGATTGATTTAATTATTTTTTTAATGGGGTTTTACGCCGCTTTCAACAATGTTTCATTTATATTGCGGCGGCTAGAGCACCTAATAATTGATTCCTGGTATATCTCACACCAGTACTACAATTACATCCTTTCCTAACCTCCAGCTTCTTTCTCACATAGTTCTACGATTATCAACCCAATGGTGAGAGATAAATAGATGATTTGAATGATAAGCTTATCATTCTGAACGATTTTTAATGAGTTTTTTTTTTCTTTTTTTAATGTTTTGGCGAATTTTTAAATGGTTTGTGTGTGTGTTTAGAATGGAAATTGAGCGATAAGTGAGTGATTTTGAATTGTTTTTCCTCGGTGATTTTTCAATTTCACAAAGTTATTTACTATACCAAACGTACGAAGATAATGTAACTTGCTCATATGTCGTTTATGATTTATAAGCTCGGATGTCTTCTGAGAAACCTCGAGATATTGTCGTTGGCGCTAGCGTAGGTGTTGGCGTTGGCTTTGGTGTATGCGTTGACAATAGGCACACGAACTTAAAAAATAAACTTACGTCAAAAGTAGTTAAGATTTTACATGATTATTACGCTCTTAATTTGCGTCAGCTGACAGCAGTTGTTGGAACATTTATGGTTAATTCGTGCTACATAAAATTCAGTCGAATTTCTTGGATTTTTTGGATTAATGTAATATGATTGCAAAACAAAGCGACAAAATATGGTGTCCCTTTTTGCCCTGATATTAGCAATACCCATTTTCTTAAAAGTGGACTAGGCTTGTTTTTTACGATCATAACATGATATAACGGGTAGGTTGAAATATAGACAAAACATCGATAAATAACTGAAACAACTGTAACAGTAACTGTTACTTTTAAATTCGACTAAAAGTAGCCGTAATTTTACGTCGACGTCATAGTACATGTATGCGTTACAACGTCATTTTGAGCTCTGCACCAACCAACATGCATTTACAAAATTCAATGCAATTTCATTATTTACAAGAGAATCTCCTTGATAATTTGCAAAACGGCTCTTTGAATAATATTGAATATTGACGTGTAGTGTTAAAATGCCCCACCAATACAGTATGTATGTACTAGATGATGTCAAAGAACTTTCCGGACGACCCTCGTATGAAATCAAATTGTATTGTGAAACCTTATTTACCTGTCACTCATTATATTTCGTAAACTTTCGTTAATATCCGCGAGGTTATCAAAAGGATTGTATTTTAACAGCTAATAAAACACTGCAGTCGGTATAGTAGGGTCCGTAGCGCTGTAGCCTAACCCGTTTGCCAACTAGAGTCATGTAACTGCTGGTTCGAATACACACGCAGTCGGATACAGTTTTTTTCCTCAAATTGTTTTAAATTTATTTTTATGGTTAAATAAAGGAACAATTTATTATCTCTTAAATTTCTTGTTTGTAATATTCTTAATTGACAGTTATTTTCCTTAAATTTTCCTCATTACTTTAATTTCATGGAAATGATAAGCTTTTGTCACCTATTCAAGCTCATTTTGAAGAATGTGATAAATTTTTATCTTATAACGATACAAATATCCGTGTGATAACATCCCGTATGATATTTTTTATGATATTACATAGTTATTTTTAGATCAATGATATAATGGGCTTATTTTTAGAAACTTGCATTTCAGTTAGAAACGCCGACGAAAACAAGACAAATATATGCTTTAAGATAAATATAATACATACTGAGTGTATTGTATGAAGTTTTTTTTATCAAACTCGGTTGTGAAAATTGATAATTGTCTCGGCAAAGCCTCGACAATTATCAATTCTCCTAACCTCTTTAGATATTTTTTTTCATATAATACACTAAGTACGTATTATATATATCCTGTATTGATCTAAAGAGATCTGTAGGCTACGTAGGCTACTAAGCAATAGGAAATCGCTTGATACAGAATATATCAAACGGATCACCCATACAGAACGATGAACAAAATTAAGTAAACTGTGTCTTGCCTTTTTATATACAAAATTTAGAATTACAGTCATTAAAAGTAACATCGTTTTTAAAAAAAGATAAGACGAGAAAGAGATTCGATCTTCGGATCTCTGCTTTGCAAGTTCCTGACCTTCACCTTTAGCTGTGTTTTGGCCATTTATCACAACTGTGTATTTTTATTTGAATGTACTGTTCGCGTATTTTTAATTATATAAGGAAGTGGGTTCCGATAATCTATGAAGGTCAACAGGAATATTAAATGAGCGACAGGTCAACAATGTTTCACAATACATATCATCGTTACTACTTGTCAAAATAATTATAAATTTTCAACGAATTTCTGGGATTTTTTTTTTAGTTCATGGGCTGAATGGTGTGATTACAACACATTGCGTGATTGCGTGATAGTATGACATTGTTTTTGATTGACAGATTCTCATGGGCGTCGTTAGTTAATCTGCTCAAAAATTGTTTTCTAAATTGTTAACATGCCGTGTTGTCTTAAAATTATTTTAATTCAACAAGGACTCATTAACGAAATTAACGGGTCTCCACTGCTTACAGTTAATAACATCAAGAAATTGACAAGTTGAACAACTTGGGAATGATTTAGGAGTGATATTAAATGAGTGAGAAGGGCGAGTTTTGAGTGAAATTAAAGGGAGGTAATCAAATATCGCTAATTTTGTTCAAGATCAAGAAAATTAGCTATAAATGGTACCTCGCCTTACTCTTATGTACTTTTGCAACGATGGATACCATTTCTAAAATATTTCGCTAGCATTTTCAGTTTGCACGCACGATTGGACTGGTAAACACATTTTTGCAAAAACATTTTAACATAATACGGTTAGTACAATCGTGAAGTTAATATTCCACTCGATTAAAACCATTCTTAATCACTCACCCAGCGCTCCATTCATTCATTCCAATCGCTCTCTCTAATAACTCAAAAACGCCAGAAAACGTTAAAAGTATCAAAAATATCGTTGATTAATTCGATACATTTCAAACTGTATCGAATTTATCAACGATATTTTTGGCTGGTGTGGATTTTTTAGGCATCTGATTGGTCATTGAAGATAAGAGAATTGGCAAGTAGGTAGATATTTTTGTAAAGAAGGTAATAAAATATCGATAATATTGTCCAATTTGAACGAAATAAGCGATATGTAATACCACCTTTAAATTTCATTTATAATTCACTCTATACGCTCATTTACTACCATTCCAAATCAAAGTGCTGTAAGCACTGTAATTGTGCGGTACTGAATGACTGAACTGCTTATTGTTGTTTCAGGAGTTTATGTATTATTAGCATTGAAACAAAAAATAAATAAATAGACAAAAAATCCAAACCAAGTTATTGTTGCAGATATAGTCAAACCATACATGCCACTTTTAAAGTTACCCCAAACTGAACTTGTGGGAAACGTTCATTAGACAAATATTCTATCAAGGACGTTTTCAAAATTAATTCAACATCTAACTGCCAAATATAATAAAAATGGAATTAGCTTCATTCATAGTTTTAGGTTTGAATATACACGGGAATATATTTCCATTCTTTTGATGCTAAAAAGCTCCTTGTAAAACACGCTAAGCATTCAGTATTGTAGGTCTTTGGAAAATTTATCTCGTGCAACTTCTTGAAGAGTTGTAGTAACAAGTTTTCAGAAATGTACATGTAGATAAATCACAGGCAGACATAGACAAATACACCAAGATAAAGCTATAGAGCGAGGAGTGACACAATGCACTTACACTTTGTAAATAGTGAAGAGGTTAATAGGTGAATTATAGGGGTTATTCCAAAGAGAGGGTATTAGGTAATTCATCCCACAATCCATCTCTGTATCTTTTTCCCTCATAGGTACGAAGTGCAAATTTACAACTGCATTTTAGTAAACTAATGTTAATATTCTATTATTCAGCTAAATTAATGAACTATTAAACCCTTCATGGAATGCACTGTAAATAAAACATTAATTAACAAACAGAGAAAATAAGAAGCTCAATTTATGCCAGCAATTTTCGAAACAAACTGTTTACAAAATTGATATGAGTTGGAAAAAAAGGTTTTTTTGCAAATTTTCATTAGACACAACCCGGGCAGAACCACTCTAATTGTGCTTGCGCACAATTAAAAATCAGTTAAAGTCGTTCAAATGCTCAATTTCACTGAGAATTTTCAGAAGAACTGTATATCAAATATATCATTGAATACATCGGAAGCCTCTGAATTACAACACTGGATATAACATCTTACTGCTTAAAATGCCCCCCCCCCCTCTAGAGGAAGAGGGGGTATATTACTTTGCACTTGTCGGTCGGTCTGTCGGTAGACCTTTCTTTTTTGTCCGGAGTATATCTCAGAAAGCATGCGAGCTAAAATCATGGAAACTTCACATGTGGATAGATCTCATTGAAGAGAAGTGCAGTGCACAAGAACCATAACGTTACTTATATTTCTTTTAGTTATTGCCCTTTGTTTATTGATAAACAACATGACATCGACCTACTCCTTTGGTGGGCATACATATTTTACAAACAACTCTTGTTTAAATTTTATCATTTACATAACTCCCTTAAAAAGCAACTTCTAGTTTATAGCAACAAAATTGTTGACAAAATGGAGTTGCGATTAATAAGACCTAACTACAGTTAAAAACATCGTGAACTTGACAATCATTCCGATCAAAATCATTCTAAATCATTCACTCAGTGCTCCATTCATCTATTCCAAACACTCACTCAAATCGATCAAAAAGCCCCAAAATCATTAGTAAGCATTCCAAAATAGTTCAAAACGATCATCATCTAATTCAAATTGATCAATTTATTCTAAGATTTTATTGGCTGGTGTGGATTTTGAAGGTGTCTGATTGGTTCACAAAGACGCGCAGACAGAAAATCAGGTATATTTTATTAAAGGGAGGTAATTAATATTGCTAATTTTGTTCATCTTGAACAAAATTAGCGATATTGGATTACTTCCCTCGAATATAACTATTTCACTCAAAACTCGCTCCACAAGCTCTTTCAATCTCAATCCAAAATCATTCCAAAATCATTCACCTTGTCAATTTCATGATGTTCTTAACTGTATATGTGTTCTTCATTTTTTGGGGAAGATGTATAATAATAAAAGAGACTTGGTTCTCGGGGCTAGAGAGAACACAAATAAATTAGAAATAATGCCTTTAAAAGTGCTATTTGACAGTGTCCAGACCCCTTAATTTTCCTGAGCACGTCTGTTTCTCCTAAATTATACGTTTATATAGTCAATACTTCTTGAATTAACCCCGTTTGGGGATTTCCTACGAAAAAGAGGACGTAAAAGAGTATCGAAGAGACAGCCAAACTTTCATGTTAAGATATAAAGGATCTGTTACACGAACGATATTTTGTTTGAGAGAAGCTGATCTTAACTGAGACTAGAATTGACCTGATACTAAGCGAGCATTGTGGAACTTACTTCTAACAACATTGTTAAATTGACACGATGGTTTACGAATAATTTCGAAATGAAATTGAATGAGGATGTGGAGATAATTTTGAGAAAACTTCAAAAGAGGTCATCGAATATCGCTATTTCTGTTCAAAATGAACAAAATTAGCGATATTCGTTACACCCCTTTTTGTCTTTTTTGTCTGTATACAAAATACAGACAGGTTCTATGGATACAGTTAATTACATCGAGAAATTGACAATCATTCTTATCAAAATCATTCTAAATCGCTCACTCAGCGATCCATTCATTCATTCAAAACACTCACTCAAATGGATCAAAAACGTTTAAAAGTCTTAAGATAATATTTCGAAATCGAGCAAGACTTTCAACCTTTAAATCAAATCGATCTAATTATTCCACTATTTCATTTGCTTGTGTGGATGATTTAGTGTCTTGTTTGTCCATGTAGACACTCAAACAGGAATTACGTATATTTTATTAAAGGGAGGTAGTTAATATTGCTAATTTTGTTCATCTTGAACAAAATTAGCGATATTGGATTACATCCCTTGAATTTCACTCAAAACACGCTGCACACGCTCATTCAATCTCAATCCAAAAACATTCAAAAACCATCCACCTTGTCAATTTCATGATTTTCTTACCTGTATAAGTCTTTCTTCATTTGTTGGGGATGAAGTAAAATAATAAAAGAGACTTGTTTCTCGAGGCTAGAGAGAACACAAATAAATTAGAAATGAGCCTGTGCGCGAGATTTCCAACAATTTGAAATATTCGTGAGGTGCAAACATTGAGTAGCCTAGACTGTCACATACTGTAAATATAAAGTTACCTGATGGCCTACAGATACTCTGAGACCTTATCCATCTACTAAACGCACAGTGAAGACTTTGGTCAGACTGTGCGGATGCACAGGCTCTTCAGAGTCTTTGCTTTGCGCATATTTGAAATTGTTGGAAATCTCACGCACAGGCTCAAATAATGTCTTTAAAAGTGCTATTTGACAGTGTCCAGACCCCTTAATTTTCCTAAGCACGTCTGTTTCTCCTAAATTATACGTTGATATAGTCAATACTTCTTGAATTAACCCCGTTTGGGGATTTCCTATGAAAAAGAGGACGTAAAAGAGTATCGAAGAGACAGCCAAACTTTCATTTTAAGAAATAAAGGATCTGTTACACGAACGATATTTTGTTTGAGAGAAGCTGATCTTAACTGAGACTAGAATTGACCTGATACTAAGCAAGCCTTGGGGAACTTACGGTTAAGAACATCCCGAAATTAACAAGATGAATGGTTTTGGAATGATTTTGGATTTAAATTGAATGAGGTTGTGGCGCGAAATTGGGTGAAATTCAAAAAAAAAAAAATCTCAATTTTCGTTTCTTTTGTTGAAAATGAACAAAATTAGCGATATATAATACCCCCTCTAATAAAATATACACATGTTCTATGAGTAGCTTTCCTGTATCTTCACAGACTCATCGTAGTTTACGCGTAGGAAATTCAATTTCGTCGGTGAAATCGTGGTTTTTATCTTTTTATTTCAATGTACAGTCAATCTTGCCGAAGCGATCACGTCTATTAAGCGACCGTTTTCAAATTCGCTTTCTTTAAATCAAAATATAAAAAAGTAAATACATTTTGTCTTAAAATAAGTGTAAATAAATCCTATGCGGTTAAAACTCATTTGAATCGTCTCATTGAGACGATTTTTTTTAGTTTTTACAACAAGGAATTTTGAGAAATTCGCAAATACATAAATATTCAATCAAACTAATGTTTCTTTTTTTGTAAACAAAACGTGCACTAAGAGACCACTCTCTTTACCGACCGCTTTTTTGGTGATCCTTTTAGTAGTCGCTTAATAAACATTTTACTGTAGTTAGAGATCTTTTCATTTTTAGTAGATTTTGAGCGTTTTTGGATGATTGGAGTGAGTGTTTGGAATGAATAATTGGAACGCTGAAGGAATGAATTTGATTTGTTTTGTTCGGAATGATTGTCAATTTTATGATGTAATTAACTGTAATATTGAAAAAGCAACTCGATGATTAAACGTTTGGGTATTCAGTTCAATGATGGTGAGGTACAGTTAACAACATCGTGAAATTGTCAAGGTTAATGATTAGGGGATGATTTAGGAATGAAAATGAATGAGTGTGTGGAGCGATTTTTGAGTGAATTTAATGGGAGGTAATCCAGCATTGCAAATTTTGTTCAGGATGAACAAAATTAGCAATGTTGATTACCTCCCTTTAATAAAATATGCATACAAGTTCTATAGATAGCTCCCTATTTCTTCAAGAACCTATCAGACGATTACAATTTCATTTAATCGTCACTTGTTCGATACCCGACGGCGACACTCATCCTTTCTGATAATGTTTTCTACCAATGGACTGATAGTCGTAAACCTTTGCTTGTTTTACTAAACTTTTTGCAAAGAAAATAATCGTTAGTCAAAGTCACAAAGCGTACCTGGTGTTTTCATGCCATTGTAAGATTCTGATTCGGCAGAATTTCATACACTGGGTTGGTAATAACATTAATCGATCAATTCTTTGCATTTAAGACTATCAAAAAGTGATGATACCAGTCCCATATTGTCTCCTATTGCATTTTAAAAATAGCTTTGACATAATTAAATGAAAAGATATTAATATGTGATATAAAATGTGAAAAAAGAAACATTTCGTTTTCTTGGTATTATGTATGGAAAGTAAAGTTTTCAAGTTAGAAATGAGGTCTTGTCTTTCTGTGGTCCAATTTGAAGTGATTTTTTCTTATTTTCTGTAGATTTTAAAGGGATATCAAAGCTGACAAAATTGACTGAACTGATATCTAGAAAAGAATATTGGAGAGCTTAAACGAATTTTTATTAATCCGACAAAGATAGAAATTCAAAGTAGTATGATACACGGCACTTTATCCTCGATCTGCTGTGCTAATACCATTGATTCTTTGTTATTTGTTCAGCCTTTGTCTAGAGGCATTTTATCTTTAATGTTACCTAATCTCACGGGGATCATTGTATCCTTATCTATTTCAAATATTTTCTCTTTATTTGTGTTGGTTGTAAGTTTGTTTTAGATTAATTCCATTCAGAATATGTTTTGCAAAATCTCTATTAATACATACAATTCGCTACAATATGAAATATTAACAGTTATTGTAAATTTTTATCAGTTATCAACGATAACAGATTAAATTTAACGAAACGTAATTGAGTTAAATTTTTGTAGACCGATGTAATTAAAATTTTAAAAAAGAATGGCAATGAATATCAATTGCTCGCTCACGTATTTTGATGTGCTGGTATATAGGTATTTGTACCAGGAAAAACGCCACGCCCTGCCACCTCATATTTAGGATTCTGTCAAAATATCTTTAACAGTTTAAAAAGATGGTCACCCAAGAATCATTTCTACCAAGTTTCGTTAAAATTAGCCTATTGTTTTTGGAGGAGATGTTTAAAGAAAAAGTTTACTAACGCACGGACGCACTCACGCCGAACACACAGCTTTGACAATAGCTCGCTGGTCTTCGCCAAGTGTAGCTAAATGACTAAAATAAAACTTACACAGGCATTCAATCTAACATCTATGTTACTCATGTGGAAATTTCGAATGTGTATGTTCAATAGCGGCTGTATATTGACTCAAATATGTCATAGACCCATCACGTGGGCGGAGGATGGGAGAAGAACGTCGGCAATATTAACTCTTTTAAAAAATATCTATGTTTGCTCGCATGCCTTTCTGTACACGATTAAACAATTTGCAGAAGGTATCCACCTTCCATTTCAAATCAGATTTGTGTTCCATTCCTAACATAAATAATATTGCTAGTGAAGTGGAGATCCTGGTGCATTAGACCATTCTAAATCCTCTTGTAAAGTATTTAGTCTTTAGAAATTACTTTAGCAATTATTTTTCATACAAGTAGGACTTTTCCAGATCATCTGAAATGTTTGGGCTGGTGATTAACTCATTATCTTGACAGACTTTGAAAAGTAAACGAGATTCATATTTTGAGTTGACTTCAGTTCGTTACCCTCTCGAATATTCAGCCTTATCTAAAATACTATTTGTCATTAAAACATTTGCAACGTTTGTTAAAATAAAGACAATTAATTCCTAATTGCATCTTATTACTTCTACAAAGAAATTTCAACTAAAGTTAAAGCACAGTTTCAGGAAATATGAATTATGTAAAAGATGTTCACCATTTCTTAAGCTCCCTCGCCAAAACATATATATATTAGGACGGTAAAGAAATTCAAGGCTACTAAGTATTATTTTGAATAAAATAATTTTTGCTCTTTGTGGAAACTGAACTACACATTCGAAAAGTTATGCACTGAATAGGCTAGTAATGCGAAAGTTATAAGCCCATACGAAATCTGGATCATGTCTTTTGTTATCCTTTCTTGCCAAAACTGAAATAAGATTTTCAGTTACCTAGCGGCAAAGCAGAAGGGGGCTTTGCACTTTTGCCATCTGTCTCTCTGTCAGCCAATTAAATGAGTTTTCCTGTTGTTTTTCTTATGAGCACTTGGAGATATTCAGCTAATTCATGATGTGTGAGTCCTCATCAAAAAGTTTTCAGCTGGTGGAGGACTCGATTTTGCTTTTCATTTCTTCAGAATGTTTTTTTTAATGCTGCTATTTCACAGTTTTTCATAGAAAAATACAAAACTTGTACTTAGATTTGGAAATGTGTGTATTGTAAGACGATTTAGAATGGCCAAAGGTCATGGGCACTAAAATAACATATTTCAATAATTTTGTAATTTATTCTTTCGAAACGTTAAGGTCAGTAATGGATCCAGTGTATTTATTTCGACTCTATGAATTACAAAATCGTAGCTTTCCGTGAGTATCTTGTATTGAGCCAAAGTTGTATTGATATGAAGTTTCCAGCTGTCAAATACTTTTACCTTAATCTTTGATTGACTAAGATAAACATGCGGAATGCCCACGCGTAAATAGTTGGCTCGAAAATGAATAATTATTTTTTAGGCGTTAGAAGTTGCTTTATTGTTCAGAATGAATTTTGCTTTATTCAGGAATATCGGTCTTTCTTTCCATGCATATCCAGATTGAATCCTTTCTATTTAAAAGCTTCAACATGATGAGGTTGTGACACCCTATTGATTTCATGAAAATTTTAAAAAATCACATTCCCCAAATCTGTGAAAGAGTAGCTTTAATCTACGACATAAATAAAAGCTGCGAACAAATGAAAAAAACTTGAAAATAGACCTTTCCCTAAAAACAATTTATTTGGCTAAAACACCTATGAAGACTCAATACAGAAAGTTCCTGCTTTCTGGTTTTCTATGCGCCGTTTTGATAAAACAAAAACCAATTTCAAGATTTGGGAAAAACCTAAACTAGCTCCCTGTCCCCAAGAATGCTCAACGCTAGTACAAATAGCTTCAATCGCAAGAGAATTTAAAAAAAGTGAAATTCACAGACTCAAAATCAAATGTATATTGCTAGATAAGATAAATGCGTTTAGAATCAATATCAACGTTAACTGTAAATTGTGAAATGGATCAGAGAGCCAAGTCTACCAGCTCACAGTACTTGATCAGTTAATATCGGCAACATCGTGGTTAGAGTGAGCTCATTGGTAATATTGGTAGTTTATAGTGAGCTTATTTCTCGTGTTGATAGTTTACGGCTATTTATGGTACAACTTTCACGTTTTATTTACGTAATAAATAACAATGTCCAATGATTATTGATATGGCTTTGTGACAAAATTTCAAATTACCGAAAGACCTTAGATAAATGGAGAATAATCGCAAGAAACAGAAATCGGCATTACAGCAATGTTCAATTACATCGATATTGGGTAATAGATGAAGGAGGTATTGGCTATTCGTAGATAAAGAACTAATCAAAAGCACCTTTTTGAATATGTGTTGAAAGTGAATAATCCCTTTTATTTTTATTATCATCATTTTTATCATTGTAAAAAGCAACATTTCGCTTCTGTAGTCTTTCTTTCTTATGGTGCATATGTGTACTTTTGTGATTGCAAAAGAAAAACGTACATAGAACATAAGTCAAAACGTGTTTTGGAAGTGATATTTCAAGGTGAAGTTCAATAGTGTCAACATCTCAACAATTACGGATATTTGTTCCGTACAGATTAACAGGTTATTCAACAATCTTCAGTAGATGAAGAATTGAGAACTACAACTGATTGTATTAATAGCTTTGTTTGGCAGACTTTTCGTATTTTCATCAAAATATGTGAATGCAGATTACATTTACCTGAGGAACCCTGACCAAGCAACCGTGCCAACATTATTTTCAAAGGAAGTAACATTATTTTCAAAGGAAGTTCTCAGTAAGTAAGTTCTATATCCTTTTTTAAATCCTTACAATATTGACCAACTTTCTTTCGATATTTAAAGTATTATATAACGGCGTTAATTTTGAGAAAAATGATCCACATGACAGATCACTAACTGTTATTGTACGGTACGGATCAGGTTATAGTCTAGCAAAAGTAAATCCAATTTACGAATATGCGTTGATCGTGTTCGCTCCAGTGCTCAGCAAGGAATTTTTATTTTCAATACAATTATAAGAATTGGAAAGAAAATGGCTGTAACAATTTCAATTGAAAAAAAAGGAACGAAGAAAAGGTATGGTTTTAAAAATAACGAGAAAAATATAATTTCGTGATATTCAAAGAATTACCATAGCCGCGAAATAACGTAGTTTTAACGTGTCCGACTATCATTCAAAGGATCTCGGGTTCGATCCGCCGACGTCGGCACTCTTACATTGAGACTATTTGTCTTCCACCGATTGGTTGATAATCGTATACCTATGAAGAATAGCAGCTGGAGGCATGGAAAAGATGTAAAGGTAGTACTGGGATGAGAAATACCAGGAATCCATTCTAAGGTGCTCCAGCCGCCGCCATACGATTATAAGATTGTAAAAAGCGGCGCTTAACCCAATGAAAAAAAGAAAACGCTCAAAATAGTGTTGATAAATACGAGGGTGCATAAAGAACTGAACAGACTTGGGATTTTATGAATTTTAAGATTTTGAAAGGTAAACTACAAAGGAATTGCATTGTTGCATTTAATTCTGTCTATCATGAAAATTCAGTTGCAATCGAACATGTCGGTAGCCAACAGCAACTATTCTGACGCATGCAACCATTCGAAACCAGCGCACGATAACGACGTTAATATGACGTTACGACATCCACAACTTTCGTTGCAAGTCAGAACTTTCAAAACTATCAACATAGCAATCTACGTAATTTCTGTTTCGCTTTATTCGTTTGATTAGTACAATTTCTATACCGATTAGAATCAAATTGATGACCTACAGTATAGTGCATGATTTTTGTTTATAATATGACCTACGTCGCGGGAGTATTTTTGATATTACACGGGTGTTATGATACTGGTGGAATAAGTACGCAAATGAGCTCAGAGCGAATAGTAACGCTTTTCTGAAACCGCAAAAATGACGTCATAATGTAAAAAATGAAATGTTGAATTTCAATATTTTTTACGATTTTTTTTCGCAAAAAATAGGGTCATATTTTAAATAGAATATCAAATTTCTGCTCATAAAATACCGAATTTATTAAACTCGTCATCTAAAACAGACAAAAACTCGTCGCAGCCTCGTTTTTATCTGTTTACAGATGACTCGTTAAATAAATTCGGTATTCAGAGAGCACTCATTTAATATCCTCTATATATAATCATGAACCGATGTGAATCTGTCAGAGCTTCAGACCCAGCGTTCAGAAGACGTTTCTCCATTCTCCTTGTGCCATCCTTCATGATTTTCATAACAATAAGTTAAATTTGCCATTTGACTCGTCGATTGTATACTTTGTACTGTAATTACAAGTCACGAAAACGTATTCGAGTTAAATTTTTAATGGCACAGTGACGCCATGTGTATATATTTTACCATATTTAAATACAGTTGAAATATAGTGTTTTTTTTCTATTTTAAATTTGTTAAAATTTGTCCCTCACAAATGCAAAATCGGAAATAGCGTAGTGGACGATGTCGCAGACTGAAATTAGGTTTGCAAAGGCAAATGTGGTGAGGACCTCTGGAGAAGATAATTGTCAGTTCTAGATACTTTTTTTCTTTGGCCTTTTCCCCCTCTCCCCCCCCCATTAATTTTCTAAGAAAAAAATGTATACGAATTGTAAATTTGATAATTGAAAATTAAAATCTAACGATAACTTTAAGATCGAACATTGCCGTACCAATGAACATATCTAATCATATGCAAGATTCGAGTGCCGTGTCTTTTTCGGAGAAATGATTTAAAAGGGTTGTACATGTTTGGTAAAAAAAGGACTTAACCGACAGGTCAAACACAAATATGAAGACAATTAAAATGGAAAAAATGGTAAGGACAAAAGAAATTGAGGGAAATAACTTGAACAACAACATGATTTGAACCATGGTTGACATGGTTGGAAGGTCTACGTCTTATCCACTTCGCCATGGATATGGTGTCCTTTGACATTAATTAACTGAATTGATGATACATAATGTCATAAACAGCAATTTAGTATATTTTGTTTAATTTACATTTTAAGTAGGTTGTGTTGATGTGCCACTAGATTGCAGTTTTGCTATTAGATGTAGATTATTCAAATGCAGTTATTTTCTAGGTTTTTCCATTTGGTAACTCTCTATAAAAAATTTTTATGTTTCAAACGCTTTTCATGATTTTTTACAGAAAAACGATCAGTCAGCTGAGTAGTGGTAAAACAAAACTCCCAGAAACCATCTAAAATTGGCATAAAAATCCAACAAATTATCTTTTTTGTTTTTCGACATCGAAACCAGTAATTTTCTTTATAAATGTTTTCTAGTCCGGATCTACATTTAAAACTTTTATGAAATTTTCCCTCAACTCAAATAATAATAATAACAACAACAACAACAACAACAACAACAAATCACGTTTAAATTGTTTTTTTTTGTTCCGTGATGTAATTTACAGACATTGGTTTGGACATGTTCGATTTGTCCGTCGGGAGACTTAAAATAAACTAAAGAATATCACAAGACAAAATTTTGATGCAATGCATCAAAGTAGGCCGCAAATTATTTGGTTATCATCAATGAATAATGTATTTTTCTTATAAAAATATTTTTTGCAAACAATACCTATCTAGATTTTAAAGATTTTAACAACAATAATGGCCCTACTTTAGCATGCACACCCGGCTTAAATACACTAAGGAGAACTTTATTTCAACATAGGCACAATGAATTACACATGATGGTAAAGTGATTGCCTTTTTTAGCTTGTCTGTTTTCTAAGAAAACTTAAGGTATGGAGATCATTTTAGCGGCGTTGGCATTGTTGTTGTTGACCTGTTGTAATTGAATATATCTTCATAAAATTTAGCATGTATGTTCACTATCTCAAGAGCTATCCAGACAATCAAGGGGGACAACTCTGAAAAAGGGTTTTTGTAAGAGTCCCCTTTTCCACTCAGCTTTTTGTATTATCCAGCACCTGCAGCCAAGCAAAGCCAAGGGTTGCACCCATAGGCGGTGCTCTTGTTAGAATAATATATTCACTCAACCTTCATGCTGATGTATGCGGAGTCATCCGAAGAAATGAGCATAAAGAAAAAAAATACAGACTCAAAATAATAGCACAAAAATTCTGAATCAGAATACGAGGCAAAAGATTCAAGTTATCATTCAATAGCTGTCATTCAAACTAGTTCCAAGACTGCACCTATTTGAAGTAAAAGGACCTACTTCGGTTGTCCCAAAATAGTTTGGTTAGAAAAAGTGATATGCTCCCTTTGTCGCATTGTTTTAATGCTTGAATAACAGTAACTGGCTTGAAATTATGTTATACTTAGTGCCAGACAACTGCTACATATCACACACAGGATTAGATTAATTAAGGTAGAAACATTTATTCTCTAGACCAGAGCTTTGATATAAGTCATCACACACTTTTGTACCAAAAGAATTTCGAGTGTAATTGTGCACAATGAAGTATTGTGGGTTTTTTTTAAACCGCAAAAATGCCATTTTTACTATATGTTTAACGAGACAAAAACAGACAGGAGTGTAACCATAGATGTATCTCCTGTGAGAATCACTTTGATGTAAAAAAGAGAGTAAAAACTAGGTCAAACATGTCTGAGTGATCAGTCATTTTAATGAAATGTGCAATATTTGTAAAATCAAGTTCATAACCAAAAACATTGATTTTATTGCTAAATAATTTTCATTACAAAACAGTTTTTGTAAAACTGTTGTTTGATCCAGGCTGCATTATACGGTTTTCTATATTTTGAATAAAAACATTGGACAAGTTTTATAATAATGTATCCCTAATCCCCCATGGTCATATTCAAAACGCATTCATACTGGTAGGCCGCTTCTGCGGCCTACCAACAAAGTGTACTTTATTAAAGGGATATGTGTAGTAAAAAATTTCCAATTTCTTGCAAATACCCCCCATCCCCTCCTTTAAGCATTATGAAAAGGGGAAAACGCAAATTCTACACTATAGTTTTCATTCCGAAATAATTCAATAAACATTCATCTTGTGAACGTCTGTAGCCACCACCACGCCGTTAGCGTAGTTGGCAGCCCTTCAGACTCTCTGTGATTGGTAGCCAGTATCAATCTCTGTCAGCTTATCGCCACAGTCTATGTAACACATTAAAATTGACATTCACCTCTACTGAAATTACGACTTCCTTCTGAATAAGCTTTAAAAGACCCAACCATTTTATATTTACAGGAATAAAGACAATGCACGACAGTAAGAAAGTTTCGTTTCTAAGAAATAAACCTTAATATATAGTAAAACTTGCGTTAAGCGACCACTTAGGGGACCAATAAAACGCGGTCGCTTATGGAAATGGTCGCTAAATACAATATTCAATGATAAATAAGTCTCGTTATATGATAGCATATAATGATTGTCACACAATTCTTACTTTAAAGTATGATGTTTGAACCTATAAGAATCGTCTCTTATCGGTTCTTACGTCATAGAATTTAATGATAAACATTTTGTCTTCAGAAAGTCCTCTTTTTCGGAGATATTACTAACGGTGAAGGAACTTATTACGATGGTCGCTTAATAAAAATGGCCGCTTAATAGAGGTGGTTGCTCGAGCAATATCGACTGTACATGTATTGCTATTTTATTGTTAGATTAATATTCTATTACTTTAATATAAAAGATCTGCTTTAAGATATTAAATTCACTAGTTATATTTGGGATAACAGTTCTATTACTTTAATTATGAAGAATGGGATTTCAGGGTAGTAAATTGAATAATTGTTCTTCCGAATTGTCTTTCTGTGCACAATAATTATAGCAGTTTGAATGTTATAAATAATATTTACAGCAGAGAATATGCGACGTTATTTTCAAGGTATTCTTTGTAATGCTTTTGAGGGGGGGGGGGGGGGTATTATCAAGAAATATTTGCAAATTATCACTTGGTATTCTTAAGGCAATGCCAATGAATTACCAATAATTTATATCATGCTCGATCATAGCGTTGCTCAGCAATTACTGAAAAATGACCTTCTTTATGAGAAACTTCCTAAAATATTACCTTTAATTTCACTTTTCAAGTAATATATAGAATCATTGTTTGTTTAATTTTCGTTTAAGGTTGGTATTTCATTTCGTGAACAACATCCCCATATTTTCACTCGAGGCTTCGTCACCCGTGAAACATATACAGTTAATTACATCGTGAAATTGACATTCAACTCAATCAAGACCATTCTAAATCGTTCATTTAGCGGTCCATTCATTCATTCCAAACACTCACTCAAACCGCTCAAAAACGCTCAAACCCACTGAAAAATATTTAATCAACAACGTCATTCAGAAAAAAATTCGGATAGAGAATAATGGCAATTTCCCTGACATAATTTAAATTATAAGCGTCCAAAAGGTTCTTGAAGCAATAGGATGCTTTCTATAGAACTGGTGTGCATATTTTATTAAAAGGCTGTAATCAATATCGCTAATTTTGTTCATCCTGAACAAAATTTGCGAAATTGGATTACCTCCGAGTAAACTCATCCAAACCTTCCTCCACACATTCATTCAATTTCATTCCTAAATCATTCTCAAATCATTCACCTTGTTATTTGTAGCTGTCGTTGTTCAATGAAAATATAAATTGATCTTTTACCGAAACAAACAACAATGTTCGATTTAAGTACCACAAATAAATATGATAGCTCTAAAATGACGCTATTTTCTATGTACTTTGTTCTATAATACAGCATTTTCCTTTTGTTTCGCTCTGATCTAGATTTCACACGCGTGTAGTAATTAGATATTTTTGTGACCACGGAAAGACCACCTCAGGAATTCATTTTCTAGAGAGGCATCACATTTTCTTTTGTCAACGTGACAAGAGATTTATTTTTTAAAAACAAAAGTTTCAAGTTTCTAGATCTAAAACGTAACATCTTTTTTTTTAAATGACAATTTATTATACATCTGATTTTAATAAGGCATTTATAACTAAGACTAGAGCAACCATTTTTATGGGGGCAGCTCTCAGCGAATTTATTTACGAATAAAACCTACGAATCTCTAGCTTTTAACAGAAAAATGTTCCGGCACTAATTTAGTACTCTTTTTTACTTATTGATATACCATGAACTTAAAGTTGCTTAAATGGGAACATGTGTCAATAAAAAGTAGAAGACTAAATCTTATCTAAATGTCTGATAACATAAACGCTTATATCTAAGTCACCAATTTCACGAAAATATATCAAACAAAATAGAGGAAAACAGTTATCTCATTTTAAATATGTGTTTTGATTGGACATTCATGTCTTTATTGATAGCAGTGATCTGTTACATGTAAAAGTTTGAATTCTTTCTTTATCTCAGTTTCTTAAACTTGTAAACTTTCTGAAGTTAATTGAAATGGTACCTTTAGGAAACGTAAAATTTAACGTGCCTCCACGTATATACTCCTCTTTTGGAGTTGATTTACAACAATTCATAACAAATTCAACATAAAGCAAATATTCTCAAAATATATATTTTGAAATATTTAGGCATCTGATATTTAAATTAACTATCTTTTCATCTAAAGATATATCTTGTCCGATCTTGTCGAATACTCACGAAATTCAGGATTTGATTAATTTTTTCATAGATTTTTTTTCCATTTTATTCCTTCGTTTATATAAATGATCTAATTTGTGGTTATCAATTTGACGTCCCTACATTCTATCTAGATATTCAAAAAGAAATTTGCAAACCGGTTATTTTGTTTATTTATTTGTTTATTTATTTTCACTGTTTTATTGAAAGCTGACTGAAAATTATAAAAGAATCTATTTAGCCTACATTAAAAATAAAACTCAATATCTGTATGTTTATAACAGACAGTCGGAATTCATATGGATAATTTGGGACTAGCGAATTATTTCTTGACACCTTCTCTCGCTACACTGAAACAGAAAAGAAACGTTTCTTAACTGGTTTCTCTATCCTACTTGGACCTTATTCAAGAAAGCGTCACACTTAACCTCATTTTGACGACGACTTCATCATGGAAAACAACAACAACAACAACAAAAAAACCAAATATATTTTCAATCGGGAGAAAAGTGGTTAAAGTGATGAGTGTCTTTACTTTATCTGTTTATAGATAATTGGCAAATGCATATGTAATTAAGGTCCATATAAAGTGTTTGAGGTCCAATTTTAAGGGACCTTCGCATATGCAGATAGTTACATCATGAAATTGACATTCATCTCAATCAAAACCATTCTTAATCGCTCGCTCAGCGCTCCATTCATTTTTCCAAACACTCACACTCACCCAAACCATTCAAAACCGCCAAAATATAGAATAACCAAAGTCATGCAAAAAAATTTTGATAGAGAGAAAAATCGATTTCATTTACATAATTCAAATTGTTAGCGTCTCAAAGGTTCTTGAAGAAATAGGATTGATTGATTGAAGTTTAACGCCGCTTTCAACATTATTTCAGTTATATCGCGGCGGCTGGAGCACCTAACAATGGATTCCTGGTATTTCTCTCACCAGTACAACCACCACATTCTTTCCTAGCCTCCAGCCGCTATCTCACATAGGTCTACGATTATCAACCCATTGGTGAGAGACAAATAGTCGGAAAGAATGAGTGCCGCCGTCGGGGGTCGAACCCGCGAACTCTAGATTGACAGTCCGACGCGCTATTGAAGAAATAGGAAGCTATGTATAAAACTTGTATATATATTTTATTAAAGGGAGATAATCAATATTGATAATTTTGTTCATCCTGAACAAAATTTGCGATAGAGGATTACCTCCCATTAAATTCACTCAAAACTCGCTCCACACACTCACTCAATTTCATTCCATAATCATTCCAAAATCATTCACCTTGTCAATTTCACGGTGTTGTTAACTGTATGATGTCAGTTTAATACACCCTAAATCCTGGATATATCAAATTTTTTCTCGATTGCAAATACCGATGTTTGACTATAATGCTTTTTTCTTCAAAATTAAGAACAAAATAGAAAATAAATATGTTTGTTTGTTAGTTACCGCGAATCAACCGAGAAGGTTTGAAGGTTCAACAAATCTCAGCTACATGTAAACAACATGAGTCTGTGCGTGATATTTCCCACAATTTGAAATGTGCATGAAGAGTCAACATTAGCAAAGCTTGACTGTCACGTAGTTTGATTAAAAGGTTGCCTGATTTTGTAAGGACACTTTCGGACTTTATCTTTCTCTAAGGCGCAACGTGAAGATCCTGGTCAGACTGTGCAGATGCACAGGCTGGTCAGAGTCTTTGTTTGGCGCACATCTGAAATTGTTAGAAATATCACACACATGCTCATTTGTCATTTTCTCACGCTAGGTTATATAAATCGGTCACTTCAGAGGCTGGTTTATATTTACTATGTTTCCTTGATTAGTGTCTATCGAAACATGAATTATAAAAGAATAAAGCCCCAGGAAATCATTGTGGATTATACAACCTGGTGTTGAACTTGAATAATCATGAACTTTTTATACCGACATCTGGTATCTTCTCAGGGAAATGGGCTACTTTATAAAGACAATTAATAGTCCCATATTTTTCTACAAAGGCGGAACTTTTCCTCGGTTTTTTTGTGTGTTTAATTAGAATGATAACTTTAAGTGGTTCAAATCATGGAGGTCGTAAAATAATCGAAATAATGGACAAAAAGTTTAATAAACGCAGTATTTATGAGCTGAAATTCCAATACTGTATTCAGTAAACCGTCTATTTTCCTTTTTTAGGATTTGATAATCTAACTAGCTAACTAAAGACGCAATGAAATCTGCCTCTAGACCCAGTCAAACGGAAATGAAATGCTTATTTGACGGCCAACTTTTGCGCTTATAATGCCGCCACCATAGCGCAGTTGGTTAGGCATAAGACTTCCAATCTGGAAGTCGTGGGTTCGATCCCCGGTGGCGGCAAATATCCTTTCCGACGTTGTCTCTCACCAGTGGGTAGATAATCGTGAACCTATGTGAGATAGCAGTCGGAGGCAAGGAAAGGGTGTAATGGTAGTACAGGTGACAGAAATACCAGGAATCCATCGTTAGGTGCTCCGGCCGCCGCGATATAACTGGAAGATTGTTGAAAGCGGCGTAAAACCCATTCAAACAAACAAATTTGCGCTAATAATACGATTCTGCTTGAGAAATATGCGCACAAATAATGATAGCTTAACTCAAGAACCTAGCTAGCACACCTACTATTCAATTTATGATAAGTTACAATAAATACTGAGCATAAATGGAAGTATCCACCTAAATAAGAAAAAAAAAAGATTTCTTTAAAAGTACACGCAGAAATTTTATAAAAAATATTGCAAATTACGCCCAGTGCCGCCCTGGTCATTCGGAATTGAAGTTGAAAATTTGGTGTGATTTTCAGGAGACGCAGCCGAATTTTTGGCGTAAACGTAGCAAGGGAGTCGTTTTCAAAAATAACATACTCTCACTTTAATTTCAAATTGATTATCTGACAATTCTAATTCTTATTGCATTCTTAAAATGCAATTATATGCCGAAGGGTATCATAAGAGAATAGACAAACTGATACTTTCTGTCGTAACCAGTCAATATTGCGTGAAATATACACATATAACGAACATAAAACATCTAACGTAGTTTGAAATCTCAAATTTACCAAATTCAGTCTTCATCTAAAAAATCCATCCAAAGTTCTATTCTTTATTTCAATTCTTAGCTGACAACCTAACACAATACGTATGGCTACTTTACGTTAACTTTTACTAATACTCAATGTAGAAAGTCGTTTGAATCTCTTTGAAAAGTGCTTTTTGAAAACCTGTTGAGACTTACATGTATATGACAATTGCCTCACTTTTTAGGTTTGATGCCTTGAACGGTTTAAACATTTATTGTGCTTCCTTTTTTTCAAATATTGGATAAGAAGCTGTTAAGCACCTGCGTTAACGCGAATAGGCGGATTCGATGTGTCGTCTTTCTATCGGGTTTAACGAGTTGTAAAGGTGAATAACGATAATAAACTCCGTAAGATATACTCAAAGTTTGCCAATTCTAATTATATACTTAGCAAAAAAAGAAACTTTACATGTCTTTTAGGGGCTTGTTGTTCCACTATGAAACAATATAGAATGTAAAGGTATATATTACATGAAACTTAAAGAAAATATCCGTCGGATAATTAAAGGATCAATTCTGGATTTCAATAAAATAAAGGTTTTACTGATGGTCTAAGGACAGAGGGGTCGATTTCAAAAATCACAAAACAGAAAGAAATTGTTCGGATGGTGAATTGAGTATCGGTTTTGGCATTTTACGCCCATACAGTCGTTTCATTATCGTGTGTGACCAACGTCTGAGTGGAAGACCCATAATTGTTTTGCAGTAAGCGTTTTCTTGGATAAATTTATGAGGTAAATCTGCAATGGTAACAACGCCTCAACCTGACGTCATTAGGAACCAATCTTAACTCGAACGATATCTCATATGGTTTCGAACCGTTTTTTTGTTGTTAGTGTTTGTTTATATGGGTTTTACGTCGCTTTCGACAATTTTGCATCCAACGGCTGGTGCACCTACCCATGGTTTCATATCGCTTCTTACGGTACAACCAGACCATTCCATCCGAGCCACACGCTGCCCTTCCAACTTGGGCGTAGTAATGGCCCATTGGTGGGTGACAAATGACGTGAGTCAAGATGATTTTTGTCAAATATGGGAATTGAATATGGCCGAACCGAGGATCGAACTCGCGACTTCAGGATTGAGAGGCAGACGCGTTACGGACTAAGCTAATTAAGCTCGGCAGTTCTGAACCGAGTCGTTAATTGGTGAATTGCCTGCCACAAGTAGCCAACTGAAGGTAGACTTGGTTATCAGACATGCAAGTCCTCAGCATTACCAAAACTCTATTTCTGTCTTTTTTCGATATCCGTGGCATACACGTTTCAATAAAAATGTGCGAACGTTTTTGGTTTTTTTGTATCAGTGATAAGGAATACATGTGATTTGGTAACAAAAAATACTTTAAATGAACTATGGGTAGCTAAACACGAGTATGAGACATAAACCGGAAGTGACAAACGCATGAACCCGGGTGCGGTGAAACCGAAACAAATCTTGCATCGGTATAATCTCTTTAGTTGGCCTGATTAGTGCATGCCAATTTTATTAGCACACAATTACTTCTAGCCATCAAAAATAGACCCAGAAGTATGTAAAGTTTCTCTTTTTGCTAAGTATATATGTGTGCAAGTTTTGCTTTGTTTCTTTTTAATACTGTGTGGCTCCGAACACAAATATTGTGTAATTTTCGTAATCACCAAGCTTTAGAAGAAGTCTACGTTCGTGAATGAACTATCACAAGATCGCACGCGTGCGCATGTCTACGTAGAACATAATGATGTTGATATTAATTGTATAACACTAAAATGGCATATTACTTGAATAAAAAATGATGTGTCGATGATAAAACAAAGTACTGTAATCACATTGGTACCTTTCTCGATAGTTTGACCATACGAAACGTAAAAGATATAAGCATATGAAAAGTGGATACTATTTTTGCTGAGTATATATTTGTTCTGACAGTGTTGTTCTTTTGGATTATTATTGATAACAATTTAGTGTAGTGCTTTCGATTTGTCTTCTTCATGGGTGTTGTTAACAAACTGATTTTAACTAATTTGTCCTGCGTGCTACCGCTATTCATCTAACGTAAAGAATGGCAATTAGTCGACTTAGTCTGTCCAGCGAGATTTAGCCTCAAAAAGGCACAGAGCAATGGCATGGGATGAATGGTCCATTCATCAATTTTCTGCTACAGCGCATCTATCTAAACGGCGGATTTTCAGATTCGGGGAATCAGAATTATGCAAATTAATTCGTTGGTTTATCTGTTATTTTTCGCCTACATATTATTTGTGGCACTTTTAGCATGATATTACATAAACAGCGCCTGCACTAGCAGAATATTCTCATGGAAATGGTCATTGATTCAAATCGAAATTTATGGAGTAATATGAACAATTCAGGCACATCTGAGAATCACTCCGAACGATCAGAATTGGAGGTAGGCAGGTTAAGACTGGAGCGTTGAGCAATTGAGTCAAAACTATCTTGACAGGGGATAGAGTCAATCTTACGGTGTTACTTTATAGGAACATCATGAAATTGACAAGATAAATGTTTTGAAATGATTTTGAAATCGTAAAAGACATAGTACATTCCACTAATAATCGTTTCTTCTCAACGATAACTTTGGATTATGGATTTTAAAAATGTCGAAGGATACCAAATTTAAAGGCTAGAGGAGTCAACACATTAGTATAGCGAATTGCTCAATGCAACTACAATTAAGAACATCATGAAATTGACAAGTTGAATGATTTGGGAATTATTTGGAAAGGATATTGAATGAGTGTGTGGAGCGAGTTTTGAGTGAATTTAATGGGTGGTAATCCTCTATTGCAAATTTTGTTCAGGATGAACAAAATTAGCGATATTGATTATCTCCCTTTAATAAAATATACTTACAAGTTTTATACATAGCTACCTATTTCATCAAGAACCTTTGAGACGCTAACTATTTGAATTTTGTCAATGAAATCGCGTTTTCTCTCTATCAAAAGTAATTTTGTATGACTTTGGTTATTCTATATTTTTCAATGGGTTTGGGCGTTTTGAATGGTTTGAGTGAGTGTTTGGAATTAATGAATTGAGCGCTGAGCGAGCAATTAAGAATGGTTTTGATTGAGAAAACTGTTCCTTTGTTAACAAGTTTTCGATTTATGCATCTATCTCGGAGGCGTTTTGCAAAGTTATCCCGTTACTTTGAAAATGACATCATGCGATATCGTCATTCTGCTACCAACATAATATATATGACCCCGACAAATCTCAATCACTGAATTCAAAGAATTTCACCGTTTAATCGCAAAAGTTTCAGTCATAATAAATAGAATATCAAATTTGTATTCATTAAAAATAAGGATTCTTAAACTTGTCATCTAAAACAGATAAACATGATAGCTAAAAAAAAAAAAAAAAAAAAAAGAAATGAAAAGAAATAAAAAGAAATTAAAAATCTGTGAAAAATTACTCGTTTAAGGAATTTTGGTTCCCATTCAATAAGTTCTTTGTACGTATTTGTCGGAGAATGAGTTATTCACAGGACAAATATCGTGCTCTCATCAATGTTCTGGAAAATAACATTAAGCTAAAGGATTGGCGCCCTAGCTTCGCCCAGGGGAGTTCAATGACAAGTTACGAACTTTGAATTCTGTCCTCAAATGTATTTAATGAAATGCAACAGGTTATCTGTTTGAACTGTTATTAGGATGAAAAGATATTAAACAAATAAAGAAAAAACGAAAACAGATCATAACACGATATTGAAAGTTAGCAATAAAACGATAAAAAAAAATTGAGATCATATTAGAAACAAATTTGTAAAAGTGATAAATTTATTAAACGCTTAATCTAAAACGGTTTAATTATTTATCCATGTTTTTGGAAATTTCCTATTTTTGTTGGGATGTTTTTTGTTGCTGTTGTTGATTCATTGCCACTTACACAATTTTCTCTTTTAATGAAGGGATGCTGCCCTCTGTAACTGTCAAGCCTATTGTGGAATTGACTAGAAGAATGGCATCAAGAGGTCTCAAACGTGAAATTGGGAGTTGAGTTAAAGAGTTTTGCGTGATATTAAAAGGGCTGTACTAGAATATAGCTTATTTGAAGTAATTCCGTTCAAAATCAAACCAAATTTTGCACTTTCTTATCAACTGCAACGTACTTTGAAGTTACTGTTGATGTTCTTTAAATTTTGATTAGTCTTAAATTATTATTTTTGTGTATTCTGAGTAAGACAAATTTAATTACCAAATTAAGGAAGATTTTCCTTATTTACGGGTAAAACAACAACAACAACAACAACAACAACAAAATAAATTAAACAAACAAACAAAAATAAAAACATTATTTGTAAAGTTAGATACATCGTGAATTGACATTCATCTCAATCAAAACCATTTTAAATCGCTCACTCAGCGCTCCATTTATTCATTCCAAACAATCGCTCGAACCATTTAAAAACGCTCAAAATGTCTATAAAATATAAAATCAACAACTGGGTTCAATATGAATTAAATAAGGAAAAAAATGCGAGTTCACTGACAAAATTAAAATTGTAAGCGTCTGATTGGTTATCGGAGGAATAGAACGATTTTTATACACCTTGTATGCATATATTTTTAAAGATAGGTAATAAACATCGATAATTTTGTTCATCCTGAACTAAATTATCGATGTTGGATTACCTCCCTTTACTCCCTTTCACTCAAAACTCGCTCCACTCGCTCATTCAAATTCATTCCCAAATCATGCAAAAAGCATCCATGTTATCCATTTCTCGATTTAGTTAAATGTATAATCCGATTCAACTTTTCAACTCACATGTAAATAGCTGTTTCGCAGCGGTGATTCTTTGATCCTACTTGTTCTTTGGATAAATATTGGAAGTGTGAAAATTAGATTGCAACGTGTATCTTTGACATCAACCGCCTACATGTACTAGAAGGAACATATTTATTTGGCCACTATAATAGATATGTATAGGATAGAAAACGAGTGTCGTGGTAAAGGCGTATTTTCAACACTAAGCTCTGACGTAGGCGCCGTGTCTATTACCATAGGTAAATCAGGAATTTCACCTGATCCTTTCACTGAAATTATGGAAGTACATGTTTAAGTGAACCTTACGATTTAATACAAGCAATAGCGTTGGTTTAAAAGGTAAATTTTAAACTTTCTTAATACATTATTTTAACCTGGTTTATCTATTTCGAACAAATGACACGAGAATCTTGCGGTAAAAAGTTGATTTCACGGCTCACCGCGCAAAATCTACCTATAAATATGGGAAATATCCGAGTAACCGCATCACGAGATTTTCTATCTGACTTAGACCCCGCTTTTCTATTATCTTCTGTATTTCTCCCCAAACCTCTTAACAATGAAAAAAAAGGATAAAACTCGCTGCAGTATTAAAATATAAAATGCACGTTATCATTTTGAAATGACTGGGCACGCAAAACGTGTCGAGATTTACGTGCACGACACACTGTATGTAGATTTTGCGCGTTGAGCAGTGAAATCAACTTTTTACTGTTAGATTCTCGTGCCATTCGTTCGAATTAGATAAGTATATGATAGAAAACGAGAGCCGTGGTATATGGGAAATAGACACAAGCGTTAGCGAGTGTCTATTTCCCATTTACCACGGCACGAGATTTTCTATCTGACTTAGACCATGCTTTTCTTACACTTTCTGTATTTTTTTACCCGAACCTCTAAATAATGAAAAAGAGTAAATCTTGCTGTGATATTACTCTAAACAAGTGTGAATATGCTGAAATCACTCATGAATTTAATCCCGTTACCATTTTCAGATCTTTTGCACTTTTGCGACTGTCGAAAGTATTAAGGAAAAAAGAGTTTTAAAAAATGTTCATCATTATTTGAAATGACTCGGCACCAAAAGCCTGTCGAGATTGACGTGCAAGACACTATACAATCGTATATCTGTAAATACAGTGCTCGGGATCATATCTGTGATATATACTTTTGAAATACTGTTCTCTGATTGGCCCATTCGCTTCAAGCGTTGTCTAAAACAGGTTAAAATAACATAATTATTAAGAAAATTTAAATTCACCTTGTACACCAACGTTATTGCTTGTCTTAAAACGTAAGGTTCACTCAAACCTTTTACTTTCATAATTGCAGTGACAGGATCAGGTTTAATTCCTGTCATTTGCTTTTTTAATTACACCCGATTTACCTATGGTAATGGACTCAGCTCCTACGTCAGAGATCAATTTTGAAAATACACCTATACTATCGTATACCTGTAAATACAACGCTCGGGGTTGTATCTTTGATAAATATTTTTGAAAAAACTGTTCTATGATTGGTCAATTCGCTTCAAGCGTAGTCTAATCACGCTTTCTAAATTGAGAATGAAAGGCTGAGAAAATCATATATTTTAATGGTCTACAACGGCTATTGACGTCAAGAAAAAACCGCCTCAGTATATATTATCTTTATTTCCTCCATATATAAAGAGCATGATAACAATATTGAAAAACCATAGAGAAAACAGAAATTGTGGTTTGAAAATATAACTTTGTAATGAGAGGACAGAGCCAAACAGAGAGATTAAAGAAAAAAAAAAAAAAAAAAAAAAAGAGGGGAGGGATCAGGGAGAGAGACGGACAGGCAGACCAGAAAATCTATATACAAGAATTAGGATTTTAATTGATGCTATTCGCAAACCTCGCAATTTGAGTTTGATCAGAGCTGCAATTACGGGGCTAGCAAACAACATATATCATTGACAAGAAAATGAATTGATCTTGCAATTAATATTGCTATTGATATGCCGGCGCTTGTCCGAAACAAAATGGCAAGCATCCGTCTATTTCTTTTTTGTGTGATTTATTACATGTGTGTATAACATAAGTTATCTTAGGGCCAACTTATTTTTGGCCCGGGCGGGTCCCGTTTTTTAGCTCACCTGAGCACGAAGTGCTCAAGGTGAGCTATTGTGATCGTACAATGTCCGGCGTCCGTCGTCAGTCGTCCGTCGTGCGTCGTTCTTCGTGCGTCGTCCACAAAATTTCTTTAAACATCTTCTCCTCCTAAACCAGTGGGCCAATTTTGAATGTTCCTTGGGTCAAGTTCTACCAAAGTTGTTCAAATAAATGAAATCTTAACTTACCATTTACCCTTAACAAAAAGGGTGAAAATAGGAAAATATTCAAAAATATTCTTCTCTGAAACCAGAAGGCAGACAGCTTTCATATTTGGTATGTAGCATCATCTAGTACACTTCTACCAAGTTTGTTCATATCAAGACCCTGGGGTCATATTTGGTTTTTGCCCGGGCGCAATCCTATTTACATAGAATCAAAGAGCGAAAATCTTTAAAAATCTCCTTCTCTGAAACCAGATGGCAGACAGCTTTCATAGTTGGTATGAAGCATCATCTAGTGGACCTCTACCAAGTTTGTTCATATCAGGACCAAGGGGTCATATATGGGCTTCGCCCGGGTGCATCGCTTTTAGCTCTTCTGAGCACAACGGGTGAAAATGGGAAAATCTTCAAAAATTGTCTTCTCTGAAACCAGAAGGCAGACAGCTTTCATATTTAGCATCATCTAGTGGACCTCTACCAAGATTTTTCATATCAAGACCCTGGGTCACATTTAGGCTCCACCTGGGTGTATCCTTTTTCATATAGAACCAAAGAGTGAAAAGGCATATTTTTCTTGCTCTTGGCTGAAAACATTCCATGATATTGATCTTATGTAGAAATTACCTCCTTTTTGACATCTGCCTATTTAATTATTGTGATGTCCCGGGGGTCAAAGAGACGCAGGTGAGCGATCTAGGACTATCATGGTCCTCTTGTTTTATGTTTTTCAGCCGGGCCACATTTAGAAATCAGCCGTGTATTCCGGCTGTGACAAGACGTTATCAAATTATACCCGCTGTACTCATAAATACACGTACAAAGCTGGGCATAATCTGAAAACGGTTGTCAACATTTTGTTAGCCGGAACATAGAGCTGGTTTCTAATTGTGGCCCGACTAAAATCAACAAAATCGGGACCCGTTCGGGCCAGAAATAAGTTGGCCCTTAAATATAACTCCCTATACACGTCTCAAAAAGAACAGATTTCGGTGTCATGAAATTATATGCCTTAACCTGAGTAGCGGTCAATATGTTTTCGAACGTCACGAGTATTTTCTTAAAATTGTTGTTTGGAAACAAAATTTCACAAGTGTTCTACGCATTTAATATGCCATCGATTCAGGCAAAAAGTATTGGAATATTCTTACCCGTTTTGTTACAAAGACGATGAATCAATTATTGACATCGTGAAAATGACCTCTTGAAATGGGATGGGACGCAGAAAGAACGTTTTAAAGCTTGAAACCGAGTGAGGTTTGACGATTGTTAAAATAGTGCGTCTTGTAAACGTTAGCAGCAGATAATCTGCTAGACCAGCCCTGCGTTTAGGTTGAAAACGTTAGAGAAGCGCTTTCGAAATGATACCTCGTATGTGCACGTGCAATGCGGGATATAATCTCAAAGCGCTCGCGGTATGCTTTTACATCCTGAACAAAGGGCAGGTCAAGGTAGGTCGCTTGGGACGTCTGTACGAAAGGGCATCCACGTCGAACAACGTCGTTGACGTAATCAGTATTTGATTACTAAACCCTCAAAAAGGCATTGATAAGGGCTTATGGACAATCAGTAAGCGAATGACTTGATACTTTGATCTCTAGTCCAGATGGAAAACCATGTTATTGTCTCTATCAAAATAGCTGCTGCCATTCTATGAAGCTGGGTATATCCTCTACAAATAATGACTCAATATATTCAAATAGAAATAGTTTATTCAAAGAAGTAATAAGGCCACCGGCCAAATATACATACATCATTACATGATTAACAAGACATTTTAGTTTATAGTGGTTCTGTCCCATGTTTAAACCGTTTATTAGTATATATACAATGTAATGTGACATTTTTTATTACAGTTTTATTATCAGAATTCATTAAAGAATAGAAATAATGCAAAAAATTGACCAACAAAGGATCTAAAATTAAATGTACAGTTAGTTACATCGTGAATTTCACATTCAAATCAATCAAAACCATTCTTAATCGCTCAATCAGAGCTCCATTCATTCATTCCAAACACTTACTAAAATCAATAACAAAAGTCAAAAACGCTCAAACCCATTGAAATATAGAATTGTGCGCTCCATTTATTCATTCCAAACTTTCAATCATATCGATCAAAACCGCTCCCAAATCTTAAGAAAACATTTCGAAATTTGCCTAGACGATCAACATTCAATTCAAATCGATCAAATTATTCTACGCTTGTATTGGCTGGTATTGATTTAATAGTGTCAGATTCGAAGACTTACTTCCTGAAAAGAACGTATATTTCATTAAAGAGGTGGCTGGGAGGGGGACAATTCATCTTTAACAAAATTAGCAATATTTGATTACTTCCATTGAATTTTCCTCAAAATTCGCTTTACCCTTTTTTCTCAATTTCATTTCAAAATCATCCCAATATAATTCATATTGGCAATTGCACGATGTTCTTAACTGTAACAAGCTTTAGAAGAACATACATTACACATCAATGAACGTAATTTATTTTGTCGACGAGAGACTTATCTTCAGACATCTCGAAAAACATCTACGGGGGTTGCAAAATTGTGTACTTCAAAACGTGAATGATTTTCTTATGATTTCGGAATGAATGGGTTGAGCAAGTTTGAATTTATTCAAATGAAGGTAAAATGATATGGTATTTGATTATCTCCCTTTCATTTTTACTATCTTTAAGATAGTGTTTTGTTTGTTTGTGTCTTTACGGACAAAGCAGATATTTCTAAATTAACACTAGCAAATAAAATCGTCGAATGGTAAGATCAATTTTTATGAAGTTGATGATCTTTTTCAACGCTTAAGAAACCTTTTTTGAATAATTTAGTGATTAACTGGAATGAATAAACGAACGATCGGATCGAGCGTTTTAGTGAGTGATTTAGAATGGTTTTGATCGGAGTGACTGTCAATTTCACGATGTTAATAACTGTAATGGCAAAGTTAGATTTAGGAGAACACAAAAGACACCTCAACGAAAGCAAAATATTTCGTCGACGCGAAAACTTATATTTGTTGAGAGAGGCATAAAGAAAGTCGATAAAGATTTATTGAAATACATCTATGCAAGTGGCACAACAAACGCATTTACGAATCTTTATTATCTATTTAATGGGAAACAGATTAAATAAATGTAGATTGGTTTGTGTTGATTATATAATTGGGACTCGAGGCACCAAAAAGGGATCATTTGAAAAATCTGTAAAATTAACAACACCGTGCAATTGACAAAGTGAATAATTTTGAATTGAAATTGATTGAGCGTAATGGGCTTGTTTTCAAATGATTTTCAAGGGAGGTACAACATTACCGATATTTTCGTCCCTTACATGAAACCAAAGTATTCTTCTAACTTTGTGTCTTAAAGGACAATTCACGAGCATAAAGCAAACACCAGTCCAATAGTTCATGCAATTATTTGTTCGGTTTTATTGCAAATGTTGTTTATTTTTGAACAATTTTGAAAGGTTTTTGAACAATTTCGGCGCGTGTTTCTGTGATTAGATTGAGTATTTGGAATGAATGTTTGAATCACTGAACGATTGATTATGAATGGTTTTGGTCGAGATGAGTGTCAACTTACCTATGTGGTAACAGTTACATCGTGAAATTGACATTCATTTAAATTAAAACCATTCTAAATCGCTCACTCACCACCCCATTCATTCATTCCAAACACTCATTCATCAAACCATTAAAAAACGATCCAAAATGGATAGAAAAAAGAAAATATCAACAACTATTTTCAAAATAAAAATTAGTAGAAAAAAGAAGTTCTTTTTAGAACTTATTTGCATAATTGAATAAAGGGAGATAAATATTGCTGATGTTGTTCATTCTGAACAAAACTAGCAATATTGGATTATCTTCCGCTAATTTCAATCAAAACCCACTCATCGCACTCATTCATTTTGGTTCAAAAATCATTTCAAAATCATTCACCTTGTCAATTTCATGATGTTGTTAACTGTCAGTGTGAAATAAGCAATTTAAAAAGAAGCTAAAACTACCATAACTCAACCGATGATTGCATTTTGAAATTATTTACACAATAAGGTAGAATTGTCATTTTATATACTAAAAATCCGTTGAGCGCGGTTTGAATTCCGACTCTGGTCAGATTGATCGTAACTGTTTCGTATTTCCAAGATGGTCCCTTTTCGCATGATAAATTCCCATTTAACGTCTTGATTGAATCTGATGAGAAAAGATTGTGGGTAAAAAGCTTGTTTGAGGAGATAAATGGAAGGTTTGTGGTGCGAGTTATTATCTTTTGTTTGATGCTGGTATTTATGTGGAAAACGTGCTGTTAGTAATTATTAGAATCTCAATTCTCTTTTAATACAAAGGATGTAGCTTCAAAAATAGAATGTTTGTTGTTTAGGAAATAAGATTCGGTTTGATTTCGACGGAATTAGGTATTTTCTGAAATGGTATAGCCTTATAGATTTACTACTGAATACAACTGAACCAGCATGTGTTTATGTCGTTCTTATTAAAAATAAACACAAACCGCATACATTGAAGCGATCCCCTTTTCTTTGGCAATTTAAAGGTCTATCTCTTAAAAGGGATGTTTTCGTTTTTTCCGGTGTGTTACAAAACTCACAAAGGCCCGGGGCTAATTATATTGGAATGCGTAGCAATTCCAACATAGAATTTAAAAAAACAACGCAAAATGAACTCAAGTCAATTTCTTTCCGGGTCTTTTGATAAAACATAGCACTTGATCTCTATGTCGGATTATTTCTTACTTCATCTTGTTGTCGACAATCAATCAGTTTTAATTAAAAAATATTATCATACATGTAGTTTAAATGATGTAAATATTCATTAAATACCTTCAAACATTCTATCAGTTGCTTTAACTGCTCGAACTATAGGGTGATAAAAAGCGTACGAATTTGTTTTATGCTTCGCATTTTCCTTATTTGGTAATCACATGATCTATGTGGCGGTCATGTTATCTTTACTTCTCGTAGGACTTCCCGATCCTTTGGATCATCTTCGTCCCATCTTCGATCGGACCTCGGCGTACTTTCAAGGTTTATCGTTAAATACTGGATTGATCGAAGGTATTCCGATTGCTGTCATGCGTTCAAGATAACAATATGTTACGAACATAAAATTGATTCTCCCATTATAGGGATGAGTGTCTTTTTCACTGCGTTTATTAGGGTATAAAGTGCCTTAGCACATGGCAAATAACGCCCGTATGATTAAGACACTCGTCCCTTATAATTGCAATCATCTAGATCGAGGAAACTAGTAAAATACTCAGCCAAACATTTAAGCTTCAACTCTACTTTCTGCGCGTATAAATTATGCAATCTATTTTTAGATAGTGTATTATTTATCTCGCTTTCAAAGGGTAAGTAGCCGCCGTCATAGCGCAGTTGGTAGCGCGTCGGACTGTCAATCTAGAGGTCCCGGGTTCGATCCCCGACGGCGGCACTCATTCTTTCCGACTATTTGTCTTTCACCAATGAGTCGATAATCGTAGACCTATATGAGATAGCAGCTGGAGGCTAGGAAAGAATGTGATGGTTGTACTGGTGAGAGAAATACCAGGAATCCATTGTTAGGTGCTCCAGTCGCCGCGATATAACTGAAATAATGTTGAAAGCGGCGTTTAACTCCATTCAATCAATCAATTCAAAGGCTAAGTTCATATCGGAGTCGATTTCGACCCGAGTTAACCGGGTTTCCATCAGAACGACCTCGGTTTCGACACTATAGGTAAACCATGCTATCTGAATGTTTACAAACAAAATTTCGACGAGTTTATTATAGAGAAATTGGGACCAAAGATATTTTTGTTGTCACGGTCTTTTCACTATACTGAAGGATCACAGAAACACAAAACTACTGGAATTTCTACAACTGCGTGCAATCCCTTTAACTACATCTGTAAACGTAATGTGTCATAGCGTAAAAGTAACATGCTTTCGAAACCGACTTTATCATGAAGAAACTAAAATTGGAACGACAAAAGCATGGAATATCGATCGGGAGAAATAAGTGTTTTACTTGATGAGTTTCTTTACTGTATCAGTATACAGGTGATTACATTTATACGTTAGTACCGTTATCTCACGCTTGTTAAATTTCAGTTCAGTCCACCCCTACTCATGGCTAAACCACATTTTCCCGCGTTTTCGAATACCCCGGTTGGACTATAGTGATGTCATTTAACCTTTCAACCTCGACGCTTTTGATCCCGGGTCAGGCCAGTGTTACTTGGGTTCCAAAATGGCGCCGAAAATAGTGCACAACAATTCGATTACATAAAACAAATGTTCTCTTTTACTTTAAACGACAAATTCTTTTTCCTTGTTTTATATAGTATTTTGCACGAGTTTATCACATTTCTTAATGGGAAAACGATATTTCATGGTTAATTAATTATTGTAGCGGTAAATGTGAAGTTTGTTTACTACCACCAGTGGGTAACTCCGTTCACATGAATGCCCTTTCTGCGCATGCATATTACAGTTAATCTTAAATTATTACATCATCTCACGCGACTCCCGGGTTGCCATTTGAATTTCCCCAAAGTGAAATGTCAATAGTAAAACAAATGATACACAAATAAAGGACAACATTAAAATTCGTAGAGGTACTTATGACAAAAAAGCTATTTTTTGCCAAGTTAATCTGTATTTTTAAACGAAAACGGCGTGGTTGGTCTTAGTTGAGAGGGTTGCTTGAAGGTCTTTGTCGACTCGCTGTTTCTAAGTTTAGGTCGGCTCAGACTCAGAACTGCATGCTTGTAATCGTAAATTATTTCGAAAATATACTAATTTATAATAGATTGAATAGCAATGTTGCGATGATGATCGGGAACCAGGTTAATTCGAGTTCCTACAACACAGGACTTGCAGATCGAATTTCGGGGGTTTCCCGAAAGACTTATTGCATTTTATACAGAAATAAAGTGCAATGGATTTCCCCACGTGATGCGATTTAAACCAATCAGAATTCTTTATTTTATTGGATTGCAATTATTTACATATATCTGAACTTGCTTACCTAGGTGTTATTTTCAAAGTGTTTTGTGAACGTTTTCATCCTTACCGCAGGACTATATAATAATTTCCACTATTATCGACGTTTGTGTATTCTCCGCTACTTTCACTTTTTTGGCGAAAGCGACATAGATTTTTCTGTCCGATCTAAGTTTGGGTTGATTTTGTTTAACACAACCATAAAAAATTTTGTGGGTATGTAGGGTAATTGTCCAAATTAGCTGATAGCTTGAAATGTTATTTTCGTTCATGAAGGGAAAGGGTTAGTAGTTAATAAAAATAAAAAGATTCAAAAATGCCCCAAACCGTGCGATTTCAATTTTTTTACATTATAAAGGGTCTTACATTATTCTAATGATTTCATACAAGAACATGCTTTCAAACTTGTTTGGACTCAATTATAAATGCTCGCCATACTGAAAGGATTGTCTTCTTTTGTCACTCGGGGCAACCCGACTTCTCAGTGTTTTGATTTTATCAAAGGTATAAGGCCATATCACACATAACTTACTGTCCGAGTCGTACTTACGATTCTTGGTTAAACGGACGCCTTGTCCCACTACACCTACGGATGAATCGAGTGTGCAAAACGTATGGACATCTTTATATCCATTGACAGTGCGTTATGTATTTGTTTTGTATATACGCTTTGCTGACGCTCATTTGTAATTACAACCTGTTACTCCATCTAGGCTGTCGTTCGCTTTTATCCGCTTGTCTTTATTTTCGAATATTTTTGGCTATTTTGGGGTTCACGCGTCTTATCCACTGGGGTTTTCGTGCTTCACGTTGTTAGCCTAAATTCAGCAAAGAACACCGTGCGTTTCAAAACAGAAGTGGACACCTGTCAATCTAACGATGGGCCAACTTATTTTTCGCCCTATAGGGGCCCGTTGTTGTTGTTTTTTCAGCTTGAAACCCGCTTTGCATTCAGGCTGAAAAAATGTTGCAAACCGTTTTCAAATTATACACCGCTTTACACAAAAGTAAAGCGGGATATACTTAAACCAGTTTGTCACCCTGAACGCAGGGCTGGATTCAAGCTGAGAAAACAACAACAACGGGCCCCTATAGGGCGAGAAATAAATTGGCCCTAGGTTTTGTCCAAGTGGTCCAGGATGCTCAGGTGAGAGATATATGACCACCATAGTTCTCTTGTATAATATTCAAATAACCTTTTCATTTGTATGTGTTTTGTTGTTTTTTTTCTCTCTCTCAGAAAATAAAGATTTGTCCCTGAATAAAAGTGGGTTTGAATTGTTTACTTGCTCCCTTGAACTTGATCCCGACCTGTAGTTTCAGAATAAAGTTATATACAAAAGTTGTCCAGAGGCAAATCTGTGGAATTATAAAACTCAAAATTGTATTATAAAAGAGACATTTGTACTTTTCTCATGGAAAAAAGTTTGTTTTTAAGAATGTTCCACTGGTTTCCGTAACTATCACATTTATTTTCCCGTGACTAAATACTCACTTACAGTATTATATTCTGTTTGTCTATCACAAACAAGCATTCTAATTTGTCGGAATTTAAAAACATTTTCGCATGTTTTAGAAACTCATTGTAAAAACGGGATCTTCTTATTTTTTCGAAACCCGTTCTTAAAAGTTTGTTCCATAAAGTTCCGGTTTTTTTTCTTTGTTTAGGTCGCATTTATGGATTTCTTGAAGAATTCAATCAGCATTTCGATTTTTAATAGATTTCTGAGCGATTTGAGCGAGACTTGGTCTTTTGAATGAACGAATGAATAAATAAAGGAATGAATGAATGACTGACTGTGTGAATGGAGCTCTGAGTGAGCGCTTATGAATGGTTTTGATCGAAAAGAGGTAATCCACTCAAAACCTGCTCCGCCACCTCATTTCTTCCAAAATCATTCCTCTTGTCAATTTCACGATGTTCTTAACTGTACCGACGTTGTTAAGTCGAGCCCTGCTAGCGATAGCACACTAGGCTCTCAGTCGTAGGGCCAACTTTCATTCGACATTTGACAAATGTTTATGAGGCACGAATCTTTAATCTCCCACCAATTGATATATGATAAATAGTATGTTCGAATTATTGTGGTTTTACTGCTGTGAGACCCGACAGGAAGCTATGGATAGGTGTAGCAGGCTCTGAAATATAACTGCAATAATGTTGTAATTGGCTTAAAATCCCCTTGCAAATAAAGCGACGATGTTTAGCAACTTGATGGCAACACTGAAAACAAAGGCTGTACTAACACTACTAAGGAAGTACAACCCTACGTTAAGACCCCGTCCCACTACTCTTCCGTCGTGTCCGGTAAGCATATGTTTTGTGTCCGTATGGCAGTGGGACCGGACATTAATGGATGAATTATCCACGGTAAACTGTTTGTAAATTATACCCCACTTTGCCCGGACAGTTGAGTGCAAAGCAGGGTATCATTTGCAAACAGCTTGCCTTGCTTTCTTATTCTGAACGCAGGGACAGATTTATGAAACTTCTTCGCTCTTCGGTTATAAAACAATGGAAACTTTGAACTGTTGCACCCACGAAAACAGATGGCATTTTCTCGCGGAAATTGACTAGCTTCATGATTATAAAATGTATTTCTTTCGGTATATAAAGCGAAAGTTTCGCCCTTCTATAGTAAACGATTGTTTTACTTGTTCAGGAGTCCATCTCCTTGGATTAAATCGCCTTTATTTTAACAAAATGTATCCGAATGAAGATGATGAACAGGTACAGTATTTTTTTTATTTTTTGTATGGTGTTTTACGATAATGAGCATTTTTAAATCAAAAGCGTTTTTATTTACGAAAATGTGATTGGGAATACTATATACTTTTATAAACTTATATATGTTTATTTCACTTTTAGGTTTAGCTTATACATTGTCTTTAATTAGCAGTTTTTAAACAATGATCTTTCTATTAAAAAAAATAAGTATTTGCGGTAGATAACATGTAGCACAATCATAATAGTATACAAGTAAAACCATCGTGATCATGACAATGGGCATACTTTCTGAATGATTTATTGAATGAAACTCAATGAGTTAGTGGACGAACAAAATTAGCGATTTTTGCTACCTCCCTTTAATAAAATATACGTACTTTTCTGTTTATGTGTCTTCGTGGACCAAACAGACACTTTGAAATACACACAAGCCAATAAAATCGTAGAATTATTTGATCAATTTGAATTAAATTTTAGTCCTTTTGAATGATTTTGAAATGTTTTCCAGTGATTTCAGGGCCGTTTTTGATCGATTTGAGTGAGTGTTTGGAATGAATGAATGGAGCGATGGGCGAATGATTTAAAATGAATTTGATCGGAATGAATGATGTTTTAACTGTAACTACAACCTGTCGAATATACTCATTGTGCATTTTTTCTTCTGTTTCATGACCACACCTTTTATTGTTTTTACAATCTAATGTACTACAGGATTTTGCAGAAGAGAAACAAACAAACAAAAAATAAAGAATCGAGAAAAATTAAAATATTCCATATTGGGAACTTACATCGTGAAGAATATATAGAGATGCACGAATATGCAATTTTAAAAAAAATAGAATTGAGCCTGTGTGTGAGATTTCCAACAATTTCAAATATACGTAAAGCAAAGACTCTTACCAGCCTGTGCATCACACAGTCTGACCACAGTCTTCACTATGCGCTTAAATAGATAAGGTCTCAAATTATCTGTACACCATCAGGAAATTTTATATTTGCAGTATAGCTCAATGTTTACACCGTACGCAAATTTCAATTTGTTGGAAATATCATGCACAGGCTCAATTTTCAAATGAATTACGGATCACAAATTCTATTTCTGAACATTCTGAGCAGCCTTGCGCGAGGGGTTGTCAAAGACCACCAAGCAAAGTTACATTCTTGGTCACGTTCAATCGTGTCGATGTCGTTCGTAAATGAAGAAATACCTGGTTTTGCCAATTTTTATTTATCTGTTTTAGATGACGAGTTAAAAAACTTCACGGACCCAAATTTTAAATACCGTTCTTTTTAATTTATATGATAAATCGACAAAATTCCTGATAATTTATTGTTTTAAACTTTTCCTCGTAACATAGTACGTCGGACATAAAATGACGTCATATCATGTATTATTGCGTCATTTTTACAGCAACACTTTTGTGAATTTTCCAGGAAGCAGAATCTAGAGGGATTAATTGAAGTTATAAGAACTTGTTTCCCGATCGATATAAAATGAATATTAATGACAATCGAAAAGGTGTTAAGGGATATTTTCGATCGTGTATTTCATATAATATTATCGTTATCGAGTATGTCTTATTTTATTTTAGGGATGCGTGTCTTTTTGATTACCTTTAATGAAGTATTGAATGCAATTGCGTTATTTTTAAGCCATGTCATATGGTAATTGCAGTTTATACATTAATAAACGTAATCCAATAGACACTCGAACGTTATAATTGCAATCCTGCATATCTTTGAATCAATAAAAATACTCAGCTTAACAATAATTAGACCACGCTTTAAGCGAATCGGCCAATCAGAGAACAGTATTTCACAAGTATATATCACAGATACAACTCCGAGCGTTGTATTTACAGATATACGGTTGTAGTGTGTCTTGCACGTGAATCTCGACAGGTATTTCGGACCAAGTCATTTCAAAAAGATGGCGAGCATTTTATACAGCTCTTTATGCCTAAACACTTTCGACAGCTGCAAAAGATCTGAAAATGGTAACGGAAATAGATTCAGAAGTGATTTCAGCATATTCACACTTGAATACAGCAATATCACAGCAAGATTTACTCTTTTTCATTATTGAGAGGTTCGGTTAAAAAATACAGATAGTGTAAGAAAAAGCGTGGTCTAAGTCAGATCGAAAATCTCGTGCCGCGGTATATGGGAAATAGACACTCGCTTGCGCTCGTGTCTATTTCCCATATACCACGGCTCTCGTTTTCTATCCTATACAGGTTCAAGTCTTCATAGATAAATTCAAAAAATACTGTTTAGATTGACATGAATGTGTATTGGAATCTCACTAACGAAGTTAAATGAAGTTTACAAATGATACACCAATACACGACGTTTTTGATAGTTTGAGAGGTACCTATACTAAAGAAAAATATTTCTGCCAAATATTTCTTCAATTTAAAACGAAATCGGCACGATCGGGCTTAGTTGAGATGGTTACTCGGTGGTCTTCGTCGGAATCGTTGGTTCAAAGGTATCCGCACTAAAATTTATTTAAATGTTTAATTTAACTTTACATTAATTCTTTTGATATGTTAATATTACTATTTTGAAAGTTCTTTAGTATTTTAGAATGACTATTTTTCCGATAATTTTAATGTTTAAGTAGATCTATTAAGGTGGAAGAGGACAATAGCGTTTTTTTGAGATAAGTGCACATATAGCGGTATCTATGGAAACGTTGTGTTAGCGCGATCTAAACGATTTATGTTTTTTAACGCTCATTTTAGAATTTACTTTACCATGACGTCGTTGAAATGACGGTTTCGCGCGTTTTTCACAAATGACCATACGCGTTCCTAAACGCTTTCACTGATCGTAAGGTGATTCAATTCAATGGCATACACCAAAATAAAGTTGAATGAATTGGGACCATTGGCAGGTAATTGGAACATTGTTATATTTAAAGATAGATCCGCGAGATTGAATTGAAATTAAATTTTCATTTTTTGGCGGCCCGAAAAAATAGCTTTCAACTTATTTTTCTAAAAGTTGGCTCGATGTTTTTTTTTTGAAATTTAATATTTTTTGTCCATCTTCCTTTTCATATACTCGCATCTTTTTGCGACGTTTTACCGTCCGGAATTTCTACAAGGATTTTTCGTTTTTCATAAATATGCATAGAGGTTTTCCCATTTCATTTGAAATGTTATCACTGTAACCTCAAATAGTCTTTGAACGTGCTAATTAATGGTAACGTCAAAACGTCGAACTTGTGAAATAAACTTACAAAAGTCAATGTTCATTTATAGCGACGTCGACATAAAACTTATTGAAGTCACCGATCGACAACACTTTGGTAAGGTTAATTCATGTGTACCGCGAAGTTCTCGGTGTATCGGAAAAAAATTCAGGGGCCCTTTCCTCAAAGACCTTTGAACACGTCTGTGAATTTTATCTTTTTATTCCAATAGAATTCAAAAGCATTTAAATAAACATAGATAATATTAGGAGTAATTCAAACGTCAAAGTCATAGTTTTAACGTCAAATTGACAAACTTTAAATCCGGATTATAAAATATTAGCTCGATGAAAGCTTTTACAACTTTTCCTGTTTATCGAACTAGAATTGTAGAAAATAATATAAAAATGAACAAATTTCATCGGGTCAACTTAATAAAATATTGTTAAAAGTCAGATTTTTTGAACAGTAAAAATGTGAATATGGATTTCAAGCAACTCATTTGTCTATATATTTAGTTACAAAAGTTTTAATATAACATTTGCGTTTTGACCATTCATTAAGCTTAATTTTGGTACAATTTTCGGAACAAAGGCGTCTTATATTTTATCTTATAACTATACAAATATCCGTGTGATAACATCCCGTATGATATTTTTCATGATATCACATATTTATTTTTAGAACATGATATAATGTGGTTATTTTTAGAAACTTGCATTTCAGTTAGAAACACCGACGAAAACAAGACAAATACAGGTTATAAGATAAATATAATACGTACTTCGTGTATTGTATGAAAAAAATATCAAACTCGGTTGTGAGAATTGATAATTGTCTCGGCAGAGCCTCTACAATTTCAATTCTCCCTACCTCGTTAGATATTTTTTTTCATACAAAACGCTAAATACGTATTATATATAAATCGCACTGTGCATTTAAATGGGGCAAGGGTAGTTTGTAGAAGGCGCGCTAAATCGTCATTTTTACGACGTCATAGTAACGTAATTTCCAAATTAAAAAAAAAGATATATGCGCCGTTGAGATCACCCTAACTCGGAATTTATATATATATATTTACCAAAATTTAATCACTTATCTGAAAAACCGATATAGTCCTCTTCCACCTTAAATTCAGGGATATCTGTCTGTTTTTCCTTGCCTTACCAGATCGAATCTTATTATTGTAGAGTTTCTACACGATGAAGTCATAGTTTCCGATTAGTTAAAAAAATCAAAAATCACATTTTCCCAATCTGTGAAATAGCAGCTTTAAGTCAGATTCCAGTATGTTTTCTTAAAGCTAAATTTGTACCCAACTCCAAGTTACTACGTATTATTGTTCCTACCAAGTTTGAAGCACTGTATCGCTTCAGGGGCTTGTAAAATCTTTGTTATTGATTCTTCATTGTTTCTTCGTTGAATTTGAAAATGAAAATACATGCTTTTCTAAGTAGCCTTCATTGTGAACTTTCGACCGAAGACGAAAAAATAAGACGATTTAATCCCGATTTAACTTCCCAACCCTAGTTCCCAGCTGTTTCACTCGATTTCTTCCTATTAAATTCTTGATCCCCTCCCAGCGTTATAGATATATATGGCATTAGCTATGTTTAGAAAGCTTTCCAATGAGTATTTGTAATTTTCTTTTAGTTTTAGAGGTGGATTTCAAAGGAAATAAATTGTCCAGGAATGTTTGGAATGTTTCCGGAATGACATTGAATGATTGAGTGGGGTGACATTTTAATGGAATTTAAGGGAGCTAATTCAATAACGCTAATTTCGCAAAAGTTGGACGATATAAGCTATATTTTACCTTCCTTTTCAAGAAGTCTAGGTCTTTTTCATTTGGTGTCTTTACGTAACAATCAGACACTTCAAAATCCATAACGGTCAAAATCGTTTAATGATTTGAATAATTTCAATGTAATATTGTCCGTTTCAAACGACTTCGATTTTTTTACGTTTTAGAAGCGTTTTGAATGTTTTGAATAAGTGTTGTGAATAAAAGAATGAATGAACGGAGCGCCGAGTAGGCGACTAAGAATGGTTTTGGTCGAGGTGAATGTCAATTTCACGATGTTACTGAAAGTAATCAGTCTATTTCGAAGGAAATTATTTTCAACCACGTGTTAGTTTATTCACGTGTTTATTGAATTGACCATTTCATATCATAGAAGTGCTATTTCTAGTGAGTGACCAAAGGTCAATTTTAGATTGAAATACATATAGGGGATAACGGTTTTTCTAGACTCATTCTTCTTTGCAAATATACATGTAAACACTGTTGAAGTATCTTCCGAGGTTCACTTCAACACAGTGAGAACTTGGCCACAAGAACTAATTTGCGTTTTGGAATTATTTGGGGATAAAAATGGAAAATTAGGTTGAGGAAGATTTTGATGGTTGAAAGAGAGGTAAACAAATTTGGCTTATTTAGAAAGAAACGATATTAATTACATGATGAACAATAAAATACTACCAATCTATTTTAGCCAAGGAGATATTATGAAATTATTTTTGTCGATTTTATAACTAGTTGTGGAGTAAATCATGTATTCTTCAATTGCATATAATTATCCTGAATTAACTCGATTGGCTGGGGGTACTTTCCACTAATTTGTTGTTTAAAAATAGCATAACTCAAATTTCGTCTATTAGTCTACGACTTTAACAATGCAAACACATAAACTTCCATTCATAAGGATTTCAAACAGCATTAAATATATCTTCTTTTCTCTTTTTTTTTTTCGATATCTTGACTAAAAATATTGCGATTACGTGATATTTGAAACGAAGGGTACGTGCCATTTTTGTCTATTATGCCAAGTTCATTTTCATTGTAAGAACTTTAAACTTTAACCGAACAGTTTGCAATGATTAACCTGTCTTTCTAAACCTGGAGTACTAATGTTCTATGTCTGCAAGTACAGTTAAGAACATCGGGAAAACGACAAGATGAATAATATTGGAGTTATTTTGGAATTAAATTGAATGAGTGAAATGGTTGAGATTCGAACGATTTTCTAGGGAAGGAAAAAAAATCGATAATTTCGTCCATTCGGACGAAATGAGCGATCATTCTTACGTCCCTTTATAAAATCAGTTACTTCAGCGTGAAATTGACATTCATCTCAATCAAAATCATTCTCAATCGCTCAATCGGCGGTCCATTCATTGATTTCAAACACTCGCTAAAACTATTCAAAACGCTCAAATGTCTAAATAAGATGAGATCAACAACTACCTTCAAAATAAATAAACCAAGAACTAAATCGCGATTTCACTGACATAATTGAAAGTTTAAGCGTCTGACTGGTTCTTGAAGAAATAGAAAGCTATTATAGATTTTTTTTTTTGCATATTTTATTAAAGGGAGGTAATACATATCGCTAATTTTGTTCATCCTGGACAAAATTCGCGATATTGAATTACCTCTCATTTAATTTATTCAAAACGTTCCACACACTCATTAAATTTCATTCCAAAATCATTCCAAAAGCATTCATTTGTCAATTTCACGATGTTGTTAACTGTATCTAGGTTCTGCTTTTGTGACTTCACGTCGAAATCAGGCGCTTAAAAATCAACAGCAGCCAATGAAAACTGCAATGATTTGATTAAAAGTTTTGTCATTTAGAACGAATTGAGAGCGCTTTTGAACAATCTAGGAGCGTTTTTGAATGATCTGAATTATTAATTTTGGAATAAATGGATCGAGCGCTGAGACGACGTACACGCTAATACTTGACATTTTGTAACGTCGATTTTGCCATTTAGACGTTCTTACATGATATTTCTGAAGCGTTTCTTGTTTATCGCATGTAGATTTTGTCATGTGTTTTAATTTTTGAAAATTTCTATACAAGTTATATTCCAAATAAGACAGAATAAACATTTTTTTCTGTAGGAAGCAGTTTTTGCTATCAAGCGGCTTTAATCATTTTCGTCTTATATTGCTGAAAAATGCACAGCGCAAAACGTAAAAGCGTAAGAGGTTAAAAAATGATACGTTTTTGAAAAGTATTGCCACACAGCCAATTCTGAATATTTTTTATATTTCTCATCGTTTCTGTACGAAAACTTTCCTTGTTATTTTACGAAAAAATAATAAAAATATAAAATGATTTATGATTAGTATTATTATGGTTATGAAATGCGAAAGGGAACCATTTTGAAACCCGGCTATAATCAAAGTGCTGTCAGCACTGTAAATCGGACATCATTGAGAGGCTGGAATAGTGCAATAGTTCGCCAATCAAAAGGGCTCAAATTTGGACAATAAAAGTTGGTAAAATATTTTCCCAATTTGTGAGTTTTTTGTCTTAACACTTCATCTTTTCGAGGACATCGCCAGCTCATCCAACCTCGTGGGTCCGATTTTGAAAGTTTGCTGATTCGATAGCCCTCTGCTAGTCTAATTTATTTCTTAGCAGATTTTTTTACGTTGTTATAATGAGCACACGCCAAGCTAAAAGCTTGTCTGTTAATATTATTCCTCTCTCTAGAGTTTAAAAGCCTGTTTAGCAACAAAACATTTTTCATTAAACTATTTACAATTTCGATTACCAACATGTTTGTTTTTCAAGCATTGGGTTTTCCCAAATACTATAAATGCATTTTCCCTCAAGAAACACGTGAAATCGGCAACTATGCTATTTATATCTTTGGTTTCTGACCAATCGATTAAATCTAGCAGCACTCTATGATTATTCATGAGTTATTCTAAAAATAGATCGCTCTTACTGCGTAGGTTATATAGAAATGACAACCAACTTATTTGATTGAATTGATCAGTTTATTATTTATCTAAAATGACCTGGCACTCATTACCTTCCGTCAGTGCTCGAGTATTCCCGCAACGTAACTCAATTTCATTTCACCGTTTTAATTATATTATTTCTCATATTCGCTAAAGAGACGCGGTATTACAGTGGTTACAGGCGTCCTCCCCGAACAGCGAAATGTTGTCTGATCGAGTTCAATTCCCGACAGAGACACATGTTTTAATCCTTGAGATTATCATCAACATATTGATTTTTTTCGTGTTTTTTTTTTTTTTTTTGTTTTTTTTTTAAATTACATTTCTTATCATAATTTTGTTATAATTTTATTTTTTTTTTTTTAAATGTCAGTTACGATCAATAATTTTTTTATTCTCTTATCATACAATTTTGGTTGTGTGCACCAACCAAGACTATTGTATTCTGATCGAGTGTAAGATTGGTTTCATACCTCAATGAAAAAAATAAGTATTAAGTAAGCTCGCACTAAAACGTAGTTCCAATAATAACCTAATTTGCTTCATGATATTGAATGTTAAGATATGAAGAGAATCGGTTTTTGACGTTAATTGCATAATCATACTTAAACAGGAATTTGGTTAACGTGTTCAAACCCTGTATAGGTTTTTAATTTTATACCGTCACAAATTAAAAAAAAAGTGCTTCTTCATCTCTTTAATCAAGATCTAGATACGTTTCAAAATTAAACATTTATTCAGTGATTTATGGACAGGACTTTGCAATGATCAAATTTTAAATCAAATTGAGGCTGGCTGAAAGATTTCTGTGCAAAATACCAGTAGCATTATGCAACACCGTTCAAAATATCAAAAGTGCCATAATAGGTAATAAAAAAAGGTGTTACCCCAAAAAAAGAAATAGAGAAAAATTCTGGTAAAGGTACGGCTTGAACTCGTGACCTCCCGGTTGTGGGAAAGCATCCTTACCACAACCGCTAAATTTTCGTATACACTATGCGTAGTGTTACAATTTTTTACATCTAACCTTCACGAGTGTAAGTCTATATTAAGAAACATTTACCGACTATCAATAGGGGTCAAAAGGAATATTTAATGAGTGCCAGGTCATTGTAGATCAATAATATCATATGTTTTTGTCGGTTTATTTGTTGTTGATTAATTTTTCTTCATACTCAAATTTGAATTTATTGTAAATAGGATTGGAGCGTGATCAGAGTGCTCATTGATATCAAATATTTCAAAATTACAAAATTATTTCTATTTGTTAACACATAGTCAACAGTACTCATTCCACCAGTAGACTTCCCACGCTCCTTGTCAGAGTGCAGACGACTATTGACCAATGACAAACAACTTAATTGACACATTTCGAGCAGACGATGTCCATTGCATCTACCACGTAGTGTGAATTTACGCGTGGGTTTTGACCGAGTGATAATCATAACAGAATTTGATTGGTTGTCAGTCCTACAACTGGTAAATGACCGTTCGAGAAAGTTCAGAGCAGTAATGTTGTAAGTGCTACAAATTAAATGTACAGTTAACCTATTGTACGTTTCAACTCCTTTACTCAACCGAAAATCTTGTTATAAACACTGAAAATACTAACTCGTAATTACTAAAAGCGAAAATTACATCAAATTTTGTATTAGCATCTTCTCTATTTGTCGAAAAGTAAATAAGATAAAAACAAAGTTTGTAGATTGTGACTGAAAAGGCCGTTTCTTCGGTGTTTGAAAACACATTATTTGGTTTGAACACATTGCTCAGAAATATAAAGGTAAAAATGTAGTGGGTCAAACAGACTGGATTTCTGGAAACCGGTATAAATCTCCGATTTAAAAATCGCGTATGAAAAAAAATGTGTCCACACACATTTTCTTACTTTATCTTGTTGTACATGACGTTTAATTGTTTTTAACCACATTAACGAAAACTAGAAAAAGAAAATACTTTTATCTTTTAATTTTCCAAAATTTCATCTATTATTCATAAAGATATTGAGAAAACTTTACCATTTCACATCGATTTTTCGTTAAAATTTGACGTTTTACAACTTTTGAATTGTAAAATAAATCTCTATCAATTGTTTTTTTATTTTACTGACGTTCAACTACTGACATTATGTCACTTCTCGCGCAAATCTTAAGATTCTAAACATTTTTCATGAAATATTTAACGCATTTAAGGAGTTTTTAAAGAAATCTACCTTCACATAAATTGTTACGTTTTACAGACGTAATTTAAGAGATTTGGTGACAAAGAAACTTTATTTAACGAGGAAAATCCCGAACGATGTTCCGAATGCCAAAGTGCCTCGAAAGTAAGTGTTACTTACTTACTTACTTAATAATGGATCATTTTAGATACTTTAATCTCTAGTCCTACTTCGGTCAATACAGTTAATTACATCGCGAAATTGACACCCATCTCGATCAAAACCATTCCAAATAATTCGAAATCATTCGCTTAACGCTCCAATCATTCATTCAAACACTCAAAATGACATAAAAGTTAAGGTAAAAACAACCCACTTCAAAATGAATAAAACAATAATCAAATCGCGATTGCACTGACTAAAATGAAATTTCAAGCGTCTGATTTGTTCTTTTATCATCGTAAGTGGATTCCAAAACGTCTATTAAGTTCGAAAGGTACACAAACAGGAAAATATGATGTTTTCTTAATTAAAGGAAGGTAATAAACCATCGCTAATTTCGTTCCAAAATAATTCAACTTGTAAATTTCACAACGTTGCTAACTGTAGATTTGAAGAAAAAAATCTATGTTTTCCGACCGTCTATATTGAAAATACGAGGTAGGGGCAAAGTCGAAATATGGTTGCAACTTCATAACAGGTCGTTTAACGACTGAGTCGTGAAAAAAATAGCGACCAATTTTCGCCTTGTCCATAAGGCATCCTTTCTGAGAAGTTCCTGGATCGAAATATTATCACAATAGATGTCAATAGGTGCCTTTAAACTTCTGACTCCAGTCGGAAGTTTCAGACATGGCAATCCGGATTAAAGCTTTTGATACGAAGCCGTACATGTGGTCTATGACACTGGGGTTACAATTTCTTCCAGATTCACATGGAAAGAAATAAAAGAAGTTCATACAGTTGATAAAATCGTGAAATTAACAAGGAGAATGATTTTGGAATTATTTCGTAATGCTATTGAACGAGTGAGAGGAGCGAGTTTTATCTGGAATCTAAGGGAGGTATTCCAATATCGCTAATTTTATTGATGATGAACAGAATTAGCGATATTCATTACCTTCTTTTAATACAAAATGCATAGAAGTTCTATAAATAGCTTCCAATTTCTCCAAGAACCGATCGGATTCTTACAATTACAATGATGACAGTGAAATTGCGAATCGTTTCTAACTAAATTCATTTTGAATGTAGTTGCTGATCAAATCTTTTTTTTTTTTTAGTAATTTTTAATCGTTTTTGTCTGAATGAATACATGCAGTGATGAGTGAGTGGTTTAGAATGATTTTGTTTGAGATTAATGTCAATTTCATAATGTTATTAACTGTAACAAAAATCAGGGGATAAAGAACGATCTTGATCGTGCGTTAAGTATCTAAGTCAGTCAAGCTGAGTTGACTGCGCAGGCTGACTAGGGTCGAAACATTTTTCCGTATGTGGGCACTTAAGACTCATTTTACTGTAATCAATTATAATTGTTTTTTTGTATGATCCATCTGAATGAATGATAATACTTTATCCATTTAAAAGCTATAATTTAGTTCATAGTTAGGTTTATAAACGCTGATATTCGACTATTAGTCAATCTCACTCAAACGACCAAGTCTACTATTCGATCATTTTTATTGGGCGACCGTTTAAAATTTTACTTCCTGAAATAAACATTTCTTAAAAAGGAGATGTATTTTGTCGAGAATATTTGTGCAAATGAATCCTGTGTGGTTGAAATCCACTAGAAACGTCTCATGGAGACGAATCTTTTGAGTTTTAACAACATAGCATTATTGAGAAATTCACAATAACATAAATATTTAATCGAAAAATATTTCTTATTTGTGAACAAAGCGTGAACTAAGCGACCACCCCCTTAGGGGCCGCTTTTTAGTAGTCCCGTATGGAGTTGTTTAATACCCAGTTTATTGTTTTTAACTATTAATGTTGCCATCCACAAGTTTTAGAAAGCTTTGATTTAAAGAATACCGCGGACAGTAAGGAAAAGTAGATAAAATCATTTTGGGAGAGAATATTGTTGGATGAAAAACATTTGCTTCAAGCGTTTTTCTAACTTCCCATTTAAATGATAGTACTTACGACTGATTATGAAAAGATATTATTCAAACGAAATTGCTAATATTAAACATGATATTTATATAGACATTATTCAAATAATATAAGACTTATTCTTCTGAGTAAGTAATTAATACCACCACTGTAATAGATTGTTTTGTAAATGTATGATTTGTATTTTGTATTGGGCCTACGGCCTTACATCAATAAACTTTTTGTATTGTTTTGTATTGTACACGTGACTGATTTTATGAATTTAGAATAAACTGCCTTTGTAAGCATGTTTAAAAAGCGACCCCAGTTTGACCTATTCTTTAACTGATATCAAAACGCTTCTTTTAATGCTTTTCTTTGGTTTATCGGTGAATAATGGTAGATTATCATTTGGATAAATTCGTCGCTTTACTAGTGAAATCACCAAATATTTATACGCCGCTTTTGCTTATTACACCCAATCTGACACCATCTAGGCGGAGACAAAATGTGACGTAACCATGAACGTTCCATAGCAATCACGTGAAAAATAATGCGCTTTAAGAAAATCTTTCCTATATTCCTCACATTTTGTCTCATTTTTTATTAAAGAACTAGAATAATCGTTTGATTATCGAAAGGAAAACAATTTTACGATTCGACAAGGGGGATAAATCTAGAAAAAGTTTCAAGAAGAAAATTATAACTTTAATAATTACTTTACATCATCTTTCTGATTTTCTAAGATTTTTTTTGAACATTTTCTCTAAAATTCACGTTAGCAAATCATTTCAACGTATTCCCTTATTGAAAATATCTTTTGTAAACTTCATTCAATGTGGAGAAAAAAATGAAATTCGGCATTTTGAATCTACTGTATACACTTTTTGAAACGTTTTTGGGACGTATAGAGTGATAGCGGAACGTTTTAAACGACTTCAGTAGGTACAGTTAGTTACACCGTTAAATTGACTGTCATTCCGATCAAAACAATTCATAATCGCTAACTTAGCGCTCCATTCGTTCATTCCAAACACTTACTCAAATCATTCAAAAAAAAAAACCCGCTCCAAAATAACTTAAAGTGATAAGATTAACAACTAATTTCAAAATAAAAACCGGCTGATAAAATTCACGATTTCACTAACATAATTGAATTTTGTAAGTGCATGGTGGGTTCATGAAGACATAGACAGCTATTTTTAGAACCTATATTAGTATTTTATTAAAGGGAGGTAATAAATATAGCAAAATAAAGCCGAAACAGAACTATCAACACTTCATGCTACAAAATAAAACAGCAATAACAACAAAGTCGTCTAAAAAAGACAGATCATTAAGCTCAAGGTTGCTCGTATTTTGCCATCTATATATATGGTCCAAAAACGATCGTGGGAACTTTACTAACTTCATTTCCCTAGAGAGGGCAGAAACGTCATTAGTCTTGTATTTATACTTTGAATCAACTATATCATACATGTCATGATTTTCAGGGAATGTCCCTGCAGAATTGTGTGACAAGAACAGTTTGTAGAATGTCGTGAGAATTGATAAGATGAATGACCTCGGAATGGTTTCGAAATTAAATCAGGGATTGTATTAACCTATTAGTATACGAAGCCTATGACCCCTTGTGAAAAAAACTTCTTTGAGTAAGACTTTTTTTTTTGAATGTGTGAAAAAAAGGAAAAAAAAGAAATAAGAAAATTATAATGAAAATTAATATGATAAGCGATAAAAATATTAAACTTACAGTGTTACACTTTCTTGTTTAATTAATTAATTTAAATGCAGATTCAGACAATGGATATGACACAGTTAATATGTATGTACATGTATTTTGACGATGAACCATAATGTGTTCAAGTCATATTGTTGAATAAAGAATCTGTTCTGTTCTGTTCTGTTCTGTTAATAACATCGTGAAATTCCGATATAATTGTAATCTAGTAAAGTAATGAAAATTGATTGGTTTACATCGCGTCACGTGGGAAATTCATTTAATTTTATTTCTGTATAAAATGCAACAGGCATTTTTGGGAAACTAAATACCTTCGATCAGAAAGTCCTGTGTAGTTAGAACTCGAAAATCCCTCTTTTCTCTTCCATACAGTTATTAACATTGTGAAATTGACAACGTGAACGATTTTGGAATTATTTCGGAATAATGTTGGTTTAGTGAGAGAAGCGATTTTTGATTGAAATTTAAGGGAGGTAAATCAACATCGCTAATTTTGTTCAGATTCAGAATGAACAGAAATAGCGATATGTATTACCTCCCTTTAGTAAAATATGCATAAAAATTCTATAAATAGCCCCCTATTTTTTCAAGAACCAATCGGACGCTTAAAACTTCAATTATGCCAAAGAAATCGCGATTTCGTTCTTGCGTTATTCATTTTGAAGGCAGTTGTTTATCTTATATTTTTTAATAATTTTAAGCGTTTTTGAATGGTTTGAGTGAGTGTTTTGATTGAATGAATGAAGCCATGAGTGAGCGATTTAGAATGGTTTAGATTGAGATGAATGATGATTTCACGGTGTAACCAACTAAAACATTTCAACGCTATTTGAATGGTTAAGAATCATATTATTTGCAATAAAGTCTTTGATTTTATGTATGCAGGTTTGATCCTGAGGCGCCGTAAGCAGCTAGTTGACTAAGATTATCGAATGACCCCCCCCCCCCCCAAAAAAAAAAAAAAAAAAAAAAAAAAAAAATTGTTCGATTGCATCGATATCGTTTGAAAATGGTGAAATACTTTTGGGAATTATTTTTTGATCATTAAATACCTCTAGAAATATCAACATTGTTGTCTGTTTGTGTCACATTCGTAAAACTGTATGCCAAAAAACGTTGATAGTGAGTTAACAATACAAGTTTAGTGTGTCGATCTATAAAAAGAGTTCACTGTGTATTGATCCTCCGCTCTGAAAGTTAACTTGAACTTTTAAAGTAATCACGGACCCTAAATATATATATATATATATATATATATATATATATATATATATATATATATATATATATATATATATATATATATATATATATAAACTGAACTGAACTGAACTTTATTTCATATATATACAGGCCACCGGCCCATTATACAACATATATATTTATACATGATTAGTGCTGTGAGTTGTGTTTTAGTATAATTCGTTTAATTATTAGTATTACTATTATTTTTATTATAATTATAATAATTATTATTATTATCATTATTATTATTATCATCATTATTTATATTATTTTTATTATTTCATTGCTTCATTGTGAATTCCTAATATATATATGGGTAAATTTAGAGTCCTTGTTATTATTCAGTCGGGTATTGTTAATGATTCTAAGGTCAAATAAGGGATTGCAATTTTCACAACAACTACATTCCAAATGAAAATCACAAGAAATAATAAACGAATTTACTGACTTTCATTTAATTTATAAGCGTTTGAATGGTTCTTAACGACATAAAAGCTATATATAGCACTTGAATGCATCTTTCAAGTTAACAAGTTTACAAGTTTATTTGCAAGGTCCAAAGGCCACTGGCCCATAAAACAACATAATAGGAAAATACATGTATACTACATTACGA